>OZ059832.1:6649641-6932211 GCA_964057195.1 Orthosia cruda | reverse complement strand
AAAAGATTGGATTAGTAATACACTGCAAATGGAGGACTCTATAATTGGGCATGTTGCTACAATCCAAATAGACTAGAATATATACAGTATGACAAAAAATTGCTTTATCCTTGCAGATTTTATTTTTTATTGATGATAATTATTGGCTTGCATTTGACAACTATATCACCTAATGGTAAGCGATGATTCGGTCGACGTTGAAGCATGCTTGCCTAAAAGTAACCTATTCACGCTTGAGTTAAAAGCCCAACAGGTTGCAGGTATCTTGAAACAAACTCTGGCAGGGAATCCCACTCCTTAGCTGTACTTACAATGAAAGTTAATCTTAATATATATAAATCTCGTGTCACAATGTTAGTCCTCAATGGACTCCTAAACCACTTAACCGATTATAATAAAATTCGCACACCATGTGCAGTTCGATCCAACTTGAGAGATAGGATAGGGTAGGGTAGGTAGGGTAGGGTAGGTAGGGTAGGGTAGGTAGGGTAGGTAGGGTAGGTAGGGTAGGTAGGGTAGGTAGGGTAGGTAGGGTAGGTAGGGTAGGGTAGGTAGGGTAGGGTAGGTAGGGCAGGTAGGGTAGGTAGGGTAGGTAGGGTAGGGTAGGTAGGGTAGGGTAGGTAGGGTAGGGTAGGTAGGGTAGGGTAGGGTAGGTAGGATATTTAGTAGATGAATGTTTGGTGTTTTTATGGCAAAACAAAGTTTGCCGGGTCAGCTAGTCTTATATATAAAATTCTCGTGTCACAATGTTCGTTCCCGTACTCCTCCGAAACGGCTTGACCGATTCTCATGAAATTTTGTGAGCATATTGAGTAGGTCTGAGAATCGGTCAACATCTATTTTTCATACCCCTTAGACCCGGTAGGGTAGGGTAGGGTAGGGTAGGGTAGATTAGGTAGGGTAGGGTAGGGTAAGGTAGGGTAGGTTAGGTAGGGTAGGGTAGGGTAGGGTAGGTAGGATAGGGTAGGGTAGGGTAGGTTAGGGTAGGGTAGGGTAGGGTAGGGTGGGGTAGGTGAATGTTTGGTGTTTTTATGGCAAAACAAAGCTAGTCCTTGATAAAAATTACAATAAAGAAAACACATATGTATGAGCAGCAGTGAACATCTCCTAGTTTCACCTAATATTCTTAAACTTATATCCACCAGGTCTAGGCATGGCAGCCCTCTTCACCTCCACCGGCATCATAAGCGACGTGATGCCCTGCGTGGACCTGCCATTACTACTCATGTCAGGAGCATTCCTGCGCCTGTCATCACTGCCTCCCTGGATGTTTCCTGTCAAGTACATCTCGCATTTCTATTACACTATGGATGCCATCAGCAATATATATTGGACACAGATTGAATATATTGGTAAGTTAAACCATAGCTATGTTCGCGCTATTATCTTCGTATCTCTCCCTAAGATGATGCTCGTAAACTATTATCATCTTCGGTCTAGACTAGTATAATAAGACATCAAACTTCACCCAGATCGTCGAGTTCGTTTGATTCTTAATTGAATAGATCCATCCCTATTTTAAAATATTTAGTAGACATTTATAATGGGTTTGGATTTATACTGTCGTGAATTTGCGGAAAGAACTTCTTCAATACATAATTCCAGGTTGAGTGGAAATTGGTCGTCAACTTCATAATATGTAGAAGCACTCCACTTTTTCTCCTTACATTCTTGAACTTGAACTACCTTTCCTTTTTTCTAAAAAACTAACTTTTCGAATGCGGCGCTTTTGCGTGTGTTGTTGAGATTTTTATATTGTTTAGAACAAATTGTTTTTCTTCCTTTTTTATGTTTTAAGACGGTTGACGGGTTCCTTGGTCGTCTATATTGATTTTGTAATGATTAAGCATTTTTTTTTGCATAATGTTTTACGAAACTTCTAAGAACTGTGGCTGATTATGTTAATGGTATAAAAACCATCAATTAATTGCCTCTATTAATATATCGTCCTTCACATGTTTTAAACATCTTCCGAGTAATTCACCTCTATAAAATAAACTTGAGAATTTAAACCTTCTAAACAGAGACCGAAAACCCTTATAAATTACGGTACCGGTATCGAAGAATTTTGGTAACCTCTACGATTTAGGTAACCGCTATCTGGGTAACCCAAGAAGAAGAAACAGGTTACCTTTATTTAGGTTACCGTTTTAATACCGGTTACCTAAAAAAGACCTTGATTAGAAAGAAACAGAATATCGCAATGCCGACAATTTGTTGGCGTTAGAAAATACATTACCAGGGAGATCGTCGTGCGTGCTGTAGTACGTGTGTGTGCGTCTGCACGCAAGTCCTGTTTACGTTAATTTAGTACGCCTTTTTGCGGCGTATTTGAGTTAAAGTAAAAAAGGAAATGGACAAAGGTTAAGATAGTCAGATAATATTACATTGTAAATTGGTAAAATACCATTTGATTATCTTTTTCTCTCATCATAGAAATCAAGTCGGTAGTTTGTTTATTTAACTTGCGGAGAAATGTACAAATTTTTCTAATAGAGGGCAGCACTTCCTCGTAAACAAAGCGCTTATCTTTTTGCTTAAAATTTGTTGGAGCGCGCTAGCAGAGTACCTACACTTTTTGTATTAAAACATTATCATGAAGTGTTCGAACATTTCATGAAATGATTGTATCATGATATCATAATATCAATCTGTTTCATTTCGACAGTTCAACAACTTTCATTTATTGTAAAATATACATAGTTAAATTACCTGCCGGTAGAGGAGTTGATGTCGCTTTGTTTTTGTTGTGCATCATGGCGGCGGTATGAACCAAATCAAAAAAAGTAGGGTGACCACGCAAAAAAGTCGATAGACTTTTATTGGATTTCCAAATATGATAATTGTTATGGAAAGCGACCAATTTGGAAGTAACACTCGCTCGGCGCACCCGCGGGTGTTTACACTTCTTACCTAACCCATTTGGTGGGGGTGCCATAGGCGACGTGTTTTTTTTAAATCATATTTTAAGTGTTATGTTGCATTTCACGGAGCACATGGCATCCCAACCAAATGGGTTAGGTTACGGTTTTTTGTGAATACATACAGTGCGTCCATTATAACTTGTCCCGTGAAGCGATTGGTATCACTGTTAATATTAATATAATAAGTTTAAATATTGAAACTAAGGCGTCAAACTGACGAGCAGCAATTTGTGTCTACTAAGCAAACTTCAACTGTCGACAGAGGCAACCGCAGCTGTTGACAGAAGCAACTGCTACTGTCGACAAAGGCACCTGCTATAATCTGCCTAAGCTTGGCAAGCCATGGTGCCAACATGAAGGCAAGGGACAAGTTATAGTGAACAGTCCATTGAGCTAGGAAAAACATGGAGGCGCCCTATTATTCTATACATACATTAGCTTATACAAATATGAGTGAAATACGATACAGAATGTGAAACATCATTTTGTCTCATTTCTTCTAATGTAGTAATCGTATTTAACAAAAGAGACAACAATATTTCATTTGCTGCTCATTATGGCAACATTTTTTTATGACGGTGACCATGAGTTATCAGTACGTGCCATATTCGCCATATTAATTACCGAAATTTGTGGTTGTGTTCGTGGTAGTCCTGCTGTCAAATGGTTGTTTACTTTTTGTATTATGAATGTGTGTGTGTTCCGTGATTAACACAACCATAGCATCGGCAGCCATTTTAAGCGCCATTTTAAGGTTTAGGTAGGCACGTTTTTTTTGTAGGTATTTCACACACCTTCGGTTTGCTGACGATTTAGTGGCCATGGAGGACCTCAGTACAATGCTCGATGACCTCAGTAGAGCTTCCAAAATATTGGGTCTTAGGATGAACATGGACAAAACCAAGGGGATGTTGAACGCCTATAATACACCCACTCCTATCAAGACCGGAAAATTAATTAAAATCACAAATATTTAGCCACATCATGAAGTAAGTAGTCGTGCGTCTAACCACATCATGAGCGTTCGATGTTCTATTTCATGTAATGGCCGAACATCTTCATAAAATGATCAATTCTAAGATCTGGCCATGACCGATGCACAACTGTTAGCCACACTCTGTGTTCTGTTTGACTACCTTCATTTCATTACGCTATTGGCGCTTGTCGCATACAGACGTGCCCACAAGCAATATTTAGTTGCAATAAATTATTAATAATAGTGACCTCCTTAAGTGTATTGGTAACTTTACACTTTTAATTTAGCTTAGTATGTGTGCATTTACAAACTATGAACAAGTAAAAGTGATTTAGTGTACGCATAAAATGGAAAACAGACCCTCGAATTCAGGGGGGCCAGTGCTCTCCTTTGCTTCGCCTGTAGAGGCGCCACCTGAAATCATCACCACGCCCGAGATTCAAAAATGGATGACTTCTATTGAGCTGCATCTGAATGAAGTCTGCTCTATTGCCGCGGATGGAAAACTAAATTCGGAGCAGAAAATGAAAATAGCAAACCTTTGCCGTAAAATAGGATCCGGTACCTCACAAATGGCAGTAATATACCAGTCGCTAAAGGCTAGATCTCTTCTAATGCACAATGCGGTTGAATCCCTTACTGAAAAACGAGACCTGTCAGACCACATCATGGACCTCAAGAAGACGATACAGGACTCAGGTACTGCGGGAAATGTTTCTTTTGCCGAAATGGTAAAAAAGGGAGCAAATAACTTTGTTCGCCCCAATAATTTAAGCTCGGTTGCAATTTATCCCCAAGATAAATTGAAATCGAGTGACGAAACAAAAGACCTCGTTAAGAAGATCATACGCCCGGAGCAAATGAAACTGCATGTTCGAGGTGTCCGGAAAACCAAAAACGGAGGCGTAATTATCAGCACCGAGACCAAACATGACGCTGATAAAGTAAAGCAAGCAGTCCAGCTCTCTACTTCAGGACTTACCGCCGACGAACCCAGCAAGCGCAAACCCCGGATCGTGATCTTAGGAGTGCCGACTTCCATGGCTGAAAATGAGGTCTTCAGATGCATTTTTGAACAAAATGTAGCCGACAAGTTTGAAGACATGCCCTTTGAATCCTTCCTGGCCTTGGTAAAATTAAGCCACAAATCTGGAAAGAGAGATGCGTCGACCTGCAATTACGTCATTGAAGTACCAGCTGATATACGTAAAGCCCTAATCGCTCAATCAAGACTTTTTATTAATTGGACGTCCTGTCCTGTCAGGGATTTTACACTGGTAACTCGGTGCTACAAGTGCCAACAGTATGGTCATGCAGCAAAAACGTGCAGAGAAGTCAACTCGACGTGTGGGCATTGTGGTGAAATAGGGCACTCGATGACAGAATGCACGAAGAAAGCTGATGTACCAAAATGTGCAACTTGCTCACGCTTTAAAAAGCCCAGCAATCATAAAACAGGAGATCCTGAGTGCCCTGCAAGGAAGATAGCGGAATTCAGATACATCAACTCTGTCGATTACGAGGGCGCCTAGAGCGTCACACTCATGAGATGCCGACTCAACAAAAAGAAGCCACTGCACTGACCTACTTCGCCTGGATTTGTTGCTGTCTCAGGAAATTTGCCGCCGTGCGTACTTTGGCAAAATGGTTTTAAAACATTTTGCAATTGTGGTTAACCCAGCTCAAATATCTGCTGATGCTCAAAGTTCGTTGTCCGTGTGTGTAAATAATTATGTGCAATCAATTTAACGTTATCTAAGCTAAGTAAGGAATCATATGTTTATTATTATTAATAGAATTTAATTTTAATCTGTTTTAGTAATTAAGATTATCAATAAATAAATATATCTGTCACTATTCTAATGTTAAGAAAATATTGTAAAAAATTCCTTGTCCTTCCAATTACATTGTTTGAGACCCCGCCGCCTGTGATACAGGATTACCTAGTACAGGCACCTAACATTGTTGTACCCACTTTATGTATAAGACCAATTAGTATATTTTACCAATTTCAAGTTTGAATAAAGATTATTATTATTATTATTATTTGCCCGAAAGCATAAATTAAATCAATTTAATTTAATTTAACGTTAGCCACAGACAAAATAAAAAAAACAAGACACAGCACTGCGAACGATACAATGAAGAATGCCAAATCTACGCGCGCGATTCGTTCAACTAAACTCAGTTTATGCAAATACAGCATTCAGATTGGTAGTTTCTCAGCGGTACCAACCAATCAGAACGCTAAACGCGAAATTTGTATTTATTTATTTTTGTAGGGAAAACTAACAGTAGTATACTAAAAATATACAAAGTGTCTTAAACATGTGAATTAACAAATATACTACCCACTACATTTTCCACAGATTACTATTTACACAAGTAAAACAAACTGATTAGCAAAAGTTATTATAGTCAGGGCATGTAGAAACATTAGAAGCTACTGTTCATCCATAAATATTTAGATTATGTTAGTTCTAAAGGTATATTTACTTACAAATAATATGAAAATTGCACAAAATAGCTTATTTTATGTATCGACTAAACGGTGTGTGACACATTTTTTTTGCTTGCTGCCCATTTCTAAGTATATTAATAATATGTTTTATCTATAATTTACCAAGCCAACAAAACTATCCAACACGACCAACACACGCTTCGCTAGCAAACTGAGAGACACGTCGCCGTGCCAGCCAGAGCCGTGATTGGTCGGCGTTCGCCGGCGCGCGCGGGTATACTCGACTCTTTGACACACACACAGGCGATGCGCGCCCTTTAATATTTTGACTAATGCCGACGGACGGCACGTGTAAGATAGAGGTAATTTTTATTTCGGTAACCGGTATTAATAAAGGTTGTTTTTAATATTTAAAAATTAAGGTAACCTTTTAAAATACCTGTAACTAACCGAAACATACCGGTATTATTCATACCGGTTTCGGTCCCTGCAGTTCTAAACTATCAGTACCTACGAGTACCATTGAAGTTCTTCTCAGTATCTTAGAAGATTGATGGTGTATGATACAAAAGTATTAGTAATAATATATTATAGAAACCTTTTATAACACCAAAAGCATTTGCTAAGAACATCTTAAGTACCTAAGGGCCGCTATCCATCATTCCATTTCCATAGTTGGACCATCACTTTATCGTGAATTAGTAACTGCGCGGCTTCACAAGGCTGGCCGTAAATTATTTTGGACTATAAATTATATCTTACGCCTACTATATATTCAAGTAGACGTAAATCCGTTTTCTTTTTATTTTTAAACGTTCACAATTATTTGTTAATGTTAGAAAATTATAGATATTATGATCATAAAACGATATAAACTTCGTAAAAGGTAGCTTGATCTCTGCGACATATAATATGTCAAACTGACGTATACGTTATTGTTAGCCTGTCAAGCGCTATTGTTACTGTATTGATACTGAAAACTGTCGCAGAGATCAAGCTACATTTTATGAAGTAATATAGTATCTACTTATTATTATATTTTAAAAAGGTTGACTTACTGCCACTACATACAACCTACCAATAATTTGTTTTACTACTTCCTTCAACCTTTCCATTTAAGTCAACCAATTTTGGCTTCTGTGATCCAATTTTGTCGAGACTTGATCTCGCTACTTCACTTCACTATTTTTTTATTGTTGATAGACTTGACTTGACCACCTTTGATGAAACTATGTATTGTGTAGCAATATCCGGGTTAGTTTGTTTACTTTGTATCTATATATAATACCTTATTAATATTCACTCTTTATTTCTAGATTGTCCAACAAACGAGACTCTAGCCTGCGTAAAAGACGGAGCAGCAGTGTTACTGGAAAACGGTTACGTTCAAGATTTCATTCTTCAAGATTCCTTAGGTTTTATATTATTAACTTTATTCTGGTGTGTTCTAGGGTACCTAGGTTTGAAGAGGGAGGAAAGGAAAGGCTATGCTTATTAGAATAAGGTTTATTTTAAGAATAAAATGTTGAAAATATCTATTTTGTTTTATTGTATTTTCGTAGAAGTAAAATACAATATAGAAAGTTTTACGACTTATATAGAGAGACGTTGGCGCCACATTAAACAGCTTTAGTCGCTTAAATGAATAAATTATCAATTTGCAGTATATTTTAAATACAAAAATGCAGTGAAATTTTGCAAAATGGCTACAATTTAACGCTTAGTGATACTTGATATCTGTTAAAAAACTAGAAATTAAGTTTTTTAATACAACTGGTTAAAACTAGGAAGTGGTACTAACTATAGTTTAAACAATTATTCATGTTAGTTAAAATATATTCTACAGAGGTAGTTTCCTATACATTGAGCTCTTCCACAATACATGCTATTACAAAATATATAATTACTTATTCTAAATTCCCTTCGCTCCCGTAGCCTATTCCAAATAAAACCGTGCATTTTCTGAAATAAAAAGCAAATAAAACTTTAAACCTTACGGACCGCGAATGTCATATTATTTAAAAGCAAACTGGCCAAGTGCGTGTCGGACTCGCGCACGAAGGGTTCCGTACCATTATCGCAAAAAATATTTATTTTATTCTGTTTTTAGTATTTGTTGTTATAGCGGCAACAGAAATACATCATCTGTAAAAACAGACGAATGAACGACGTGACGTGTGAATTTCAACTGTCTAGCTATCACGGTTCATGAGTTACAGCCTGGTGACAGACAGACAGACAGACGGACGGACCGCGGAGTCTCAGTAGGTTGCCGTTTTTACCCTTTGGGTACGGAACCCTAAAATCCGACCCCAACTTAAAGTAATTTGTAACCCCTGTTCCAGAGCTTTCTTTTTACAATCGTTTTAACAATTCTACGTCTTTATAATATAAGTTTAGTATAGATAATAAAATACATCTTAACACACAAAATAGTTTATTTATAAGTAGGTACAAACCAACGTACGTAGCCCAATAAAATTATAAAATACAATCTTAGTACAACATAATTTGGGCAGCACGATCATCTAAAAAAGCCGCATCTAGTTTTTTCTCTCTTAAAATTTTGAATCATTGGCCGGTTCTAGGCGGCACTACTATGTAGGTTTTATTGTTTTATTCGTATCATAGTCCCTGTTCGTAATCTACCCACGTATTAGACCTTCTCCGCAAAAAAAAATACCTACATACCTTACAGACGGATTAAAATAAGCTCCATACATTTAAGTTATAACGCTCGTATAACTTGACAAAAGGATAATGGGCACAAATGTACGAAACTTGGTCCAACAGCCTCTACTGATGATACTTGTGGGAAACGAATTATCATACTTGTCATATGATAATTCTGGCAAAAGTGTATCAAAATCCGTCCGAGTATTCTTTTTATATGGTCATGTTAACGTGACTACAAGAAATATGAAGCTTCATAAAAGTGTGTAGATAGTGGTGCATGTAAAGACAGTTCCCAGAGACTGCGGATCAGAGCGCGCGCGCTCCGCCTCCGCTCCGTACGTACGCCCTGCGTGCGCATCTCCACTGTGGCCAAGCACTAAAATATAACTCTAAAGAATCCACGTACGGATTTTGATAACCTTTTGTCAGAATTGTGTGACAATCTATGTACTTCCATTTCCTACATGTCTCATCAGTAAAGGCTCTTGGACCACTTTTGCCCATTGTCCTTTAGGGAAAAGCTGGTTAATTTTAGTAAATTCAGGGTTGGTCCCATAGTAAAGATTGATTATTGATAGATTCATAATCACGAAGGAGCGTCCTCACTGAGAGCATTCACGTGTAATGAGCATTCGAGGTCGAATATTCGAGTGGTGTGGACGGTGAGAAGCTTACACGCAAGTGCGAACTTCGCTCGGTGTGGACGTTGCAACGATTTTGCGGAAACGGATCGCAATCGAATGTTCACGCATATAAAACGCTCGAAAGCAAATACTCAGATAATGAAATCAATGAGTATGTATGTAGAAATATTACGGCCACTTGTAAAGCAAGCAACAGTTCCTTGATCTTAAGTGTTAATCACCTTCTTGGTCAATCGTATTATCGAATTAATGTCATTTAACTAGATCGTATTCGAATGTTCCAAGCTCGCAAGGGAATGTTCGAATCGAACGTTCACAGTTTTGATCGAAAGTGAATGCTGGGCTCGCTGGGAAGGATTTGTTGCTCGCCTTCGATTGCTTGTTTACAAATGCTCACGAAAGAATGCTCCCAGTGAGGACGCTCCTTAACAATAAATAAAATGTCCCCTAAGATGTTTTCAGTTATTTCTATTTAACACTTCACAAGAGAGCTTACTTTTGTGTATATCTTGTCTTCTGAATCACGAAAGGCATATTTTGCAGGATAGATAGTCCCATTACCTATGACAGTTTTCATACGAAGTAATTGACGTAAAATGCGCTAATAAGAGCTTTACTTTATAAAACCAGTTTTTATTAATTTCTCCTTAACAGGTTTTTTATCACACCCTCTCGGTAGAGAGTACTTATATTCCTTGATCACACCTAAAATTCTTACGTCTTAGTTATTTTAACAAATCGATCCATTCTTCGTGTCAGAGTACCTATTTGCGCAGGCGTCTTTTCTAAACATACGTTTTGTAATACTTTTATAGGCTTTTATCGATTTAAATGGCTTTTCTTTCACGGCTGTATCGTAACCAATCATTTCAACACTTGGGTGGCTTAGTGATTGATGTGATTATTCTCTCCGGCTACTAGAGTAAAAATGTTCTGTGATCATACATCTATCGAACTATATAATTTGTCAACAAATCATTGATCATTGTCAATATTCAAAAGTGGAATACGACTATAGAGTAGTTATTATCTATGGTCAGGTACAAAAGACGTCTCTGGTCTATGGCCAGTAATAAAAAGTCGAAATACAAAATGTTGTAATACTTATTATGCAAGTTTTTATGTTGGTGAATGAACTTTGCTTTGTTCAAGGATGCTAATAATGTCAAGGATACTAATGACAACGTATTTTTTTCGACAAGTCACTTAACCGGACGTTAAATAATTATGGATTAAGTTACCGCACTAATTAATTATTAATTGTTTTGATGAACCCATAAAGATACCGACAGTTTTAAAGTTGGTCTTTTCCAAATGCTTGGTTTTCAAATATTCATTAAGAAGGCATTAAGATTATTTATTAATTCATAACAGGTTCACTGTCCAATTAGTAAAATAATTCAACAGACCATATGTGGCTCATGGGACTGTGAACCTGTTAAATCTTTTGAAATATCTAGATAAGAAAGAGGTCCTCGGTGCTGTCAAGAATCTTGACTCATACCTGAAAGATTTCATGGCTAGTAGGTACAAACACAAATCTCTTTTTAAATCATCCTTTATAACCGAGCATCGCATAGAAAACCATTTGCAATAAGCAACTAAAAACACTGACGCAAGTCTGTATCAATTTAACCTTACCATCTTCCAAAATAGCCTTAAAATCTAAGTCTTACAATCAATACACCGGCGTCCCCCGACTCCTCTTCACCACCATAGCAAAAGCCACAATATTCCCCACACAGTACATAACCACCAAACACACACAGTTTCGCCAGAAGTTCCTCTCATCATAACCAAACCTGGTCAGCACTCCAGCACCAGTCCTGATACATGGCAACCCCTCAGCATTTACACAATTAATCGTGTCAATCAAATTCCACTGCAATACGGATATACACTCCGTTCCATAGTAGAACCCTGAGATGTACCGAAGCCAGGAGAAGTATGCAGGTGCTGTGGCAAGGTTCAGGTAGATGCCGGAAAACATGAGCCCTATTATGTCGTAGGGAACTGAGATTAGGGCTGCTGTCTCCATTTTGTCGAAGGTTGCTGATAGGAATGAGCCTGGAATGTCAAAATGTGAAAAATCCATTATTGGAATGAACTTTTTGGGGAGTGGGAACTACCAAAACCGACTTCATTATTAAAACGAACTTGGTTTCAACGTGTTTTTTGTGAATAGCTAAAATTTTCGAATCATACAATCACTTTAGCTCATAAAACTCATTAACTTAGCGTAGATTTAATAAAAGCTTTTACTTTTTGTAATGTTTAAAATTAAGTGAACTTTAGTTATAAGTTCAAGATTATCTTTTGTGAACAGTAATTACAAAATTATTGATGACAAAAAATACAAAACGTGCTCAATAAATATAGCCAAATCATTTTAATATACAAAGCAGTTTTTGTCAATAAATGGAGTTTGAATACGTCCAAATAATAAAGTTGTGCAAGGTTGTGTACATGCAGGTTTTTCTGAGTGTGTTGATTCTGGATTTCAGGAGTATAGTGGCTGGGTATAGCGTGGTGGGCTCGTCCCATACATGGGACGACATACATGCAAACAAGCCTAAGATAATAATGCTTGTGTGCGACACCTAACACCGTGCAGAAATCACTAAGTTAGGTAAAAATTTGGTACTTACATTCCTTTCAGGAGTTGGTAGGGTATAGCAGGCAAAGCAAACAACAAATTGAAAACTTCATAAAGTTTATTGAGCCAATTCATCAGATCTCTATAATTATTGCAAATTCGTAAGAACTTTAGTATAAAAGTTGAGTTTAAACAATAATAATTTTGTATTGCGTAAATCCATAATAATAAGGCCACAGACACTAAAACATATTAAACTAAATGTCACCCTGTTTACCATATGGCACGGGCGAGATTCCAAGCAGCACCATGGACGATGCTATAGTTATAAGCTATGTACAATTTAACTATTTTCTAATATACAGGTGTGCCCCTACTCCTCTTGATAACCATGAGGAAAGCGATGAAATGAGCTATGCAGTACATACTGAACAAACAGAGACAATTACGCCAGAAGTGTACTTCTGCGAAACCAAATCGATTTAAAACTTCGGGTCCGGTTCTTATACAGGGCATACCATCGATTGCTACACAGTCTATGGTCTCGATAGAATCCCATTGGAGAATGGATATGTTCTCGACGCCGTAATAGAATCCTGATACAAATCTAAGCCAGGACAAGTAAGGTGAGACGCTAGCTAAGTTGAGGTAAAGGCCAGAGAACATAGTGCCAATGAGGTCGAATGGTACGGATACCAGTGCAGCGGTCTCCATTGAGTTGAACGTCGATGATAGGAACGAGCCTGGAATTTTGAAAATGGAATGCCAATTATAAAATTGAGACCAGGGAACTGGACTAATATAATTTTGAATTTTGATGCTAAAGGTATGTGTTGCCATTAGCTAAAATCATGGAAAGTAAAAAGCTAATACTACAACTGCAATAAGTATCAAAGTATAGACAAGGTAAACTACTGGGGCTAAAGAAAGGGATGACCTTTGCATATTTACAATATATTTGGACTTACCGTAAGCGTTCGCATAGTTAGCGCACAGGATACAGACAAAGTTGAAGCCGAGCCAGCCCATAAACCCGCCGTGGAGACCAGCCACCAAGAAGATGAGGGCCGTGAAGAGTGTTGGCTCTATCACTGCCCGAGGTATCTGGAAAAACAAGGAACATATCAAGTTGGAATAGCTGTTCAAGAGGTTTTGATTAACCTACTATTTATCAACTAATGAGTTTGCTGCCATGTCTGTAGGGTTGTCTTGTCAGTAATTTATTTTCAGCCCTTCTGTTGATTCTAGTCTTTACTATCATCTCAATAAACATTTACTATTTGTGGACTTATTCTACTGGAAAAGTCTTCTTTCTACCAACGAACTTTTGTAAAAGATCATTCAGTCACAAATGTAAAAGACCTAACCAATTAATAATTATTTTTTACAATATTTATTATAATACTAGCTAAAAGTATTCACAACGAGTTGTCCAACAATATTTTAAAAGCCATGAATTTAATTGACAACTCTTTTTTATAACAAACTTGACGATAAAGTAGAAATATTCCAAAACCACTACACACAATTTAACGACGTTAACGATATAAAACAAACTGGTTTGCCCAATCTCGTTCATGTTCGATGTCACAATTTAAAGGGCTTCGCTCTAAAAATGGAAACTAGAAAGTTTCTCATTATAAGAACATCAAAATTATGTTTAAATCGCTTCTGTATACAGATGCTTATGAATTATAAATTATAGATTTGGAAACCCATTATTGAAAAAGGTAATATAAGTAACTGTTAAAATAAAAAAAGCAAATAAAATAAAGCAAATGTACTCCATTCAAAAATATAATAAAATAGAGACCATTAGCTTGGATAAACTTAATGTACACAAAAACCTCAAAAGCTATTGTGGTGTGTCTAAAAAAGCCCGTTAGTATTTGGCTTCAATAGTAACTTTATTAAACTAGAGTGCCTAGTTTCAAAGTTTTATTTAAATAATTTTAAAAAGGTTGTTATTAATTCATATTAGGTAATAGCTGTGCCTTAAACTAAAGTAACTTTGTTTAGGGTAATATAAATCTGGCCATTTCAATAGCTAATGCAAAACTTACCCAAAAGATCATCTTCGATAAGTAATAAGGTAGCGGCGAATATAATCCACTGGCAGTCTCTCTCAGCAATATGGGAACCTCACTAGGGAACGTGATGAAGACGGCATAAATGAAGAGGAATATCGTTTCCGCTATCGTGAGGTACAGGAGACCTTCCACGTTCTGTATGTCACGCTGGTCTAGTTGTTCAAAATGGCCGTTGTAGGGGACGGAGATTATCAGGCCCACGAACTAGATAAAGAGAGAATAAATATCAAGTACAGGTAAGAAGGCGTTTCCAGAATCTAGAAAAAAACAGGAAGATGTAAAACTGCCTGAAGGCTCAAAGAAAAAGTTGCTAATAATATTAGATATGAAAACTACATACACATAGAAGCATATGTGCATAAAGGTGACGAATTTGAAACTCACCATGAGCAATAAGAATTCGGCTATCCAAAGGGTGTAGTTTCGCTTTAGCGCTTGTAAGTTCCTCCACATCAGCCAGTAGAATTGTACGAAGTAATTCACTTTGACTCTGCAATATAACATTAATTTGGAACAGTTGTTTGGAACGTGACATTTTTAAGACAAGTGAATAATGATTTTAATAAACTAAGTCAAACAGCAGTTACTTTTACTAACCAAGCTCTAGCTGCAGAAATAAGTATGAAAGTACTGAATGATGCAACTTGAATCTAATAATCAATACGCAAAAACTAAAACCTAGAAATGAAACTAAATCCAATGCTATACTTACAGAGTTAAATATCGCTCATAATATTGATCCTGAAACAAAGCATATAAAAATTAATGAAGTCATAAATATTTGTTAAGCAGGACATTTAACAATAAATGTTAATGTTTTACAAATCAAACCTAAATTTAAATGTTCGACACTGATGTACATAATCTATGTGTTTTATATTGAAGTGAGACCGTTATAAAATATAAATATTAGATTTTAAATTAATTATTTATTTAAGTATTAGCATATTGTTGGTCTAACAAACATATTATAGCATTTGTTATATTGCTTATATAGAATTCATGCATAATGTTTTGGTGGATGTTAGGATTTTGAAGACTGGTAACTTATTTGACATTTATTTAAAAGTTTAATCTCAACGATCTGAGATAAAACTATAGATTCATATAACTTTGGATCGTGAGAACAACAAGAACTTTGTTATCTTTGATTGTACTCCTATTTCAGATAATAAATTAATGTCTAGTTTATCTCAGCCTCTCTGTTTTAAAAGTAAAATGATCTGGAAATATATGTATATTTTAAAATGGCAAACCCATTAGAGTTACGGATAAGGACAGCTTTACCGTCAAGTGCTGATAAGAATCATCAAGAAACACCTAAACGAAGAAAAAAGCAAATAGAATAAAAATTAGTAAAGACAGAGGATAAAGTCAAAGCTTGCAGAAAATAAGCTCAATTGCTTTCTCTGTTTTTTATATGTTGGTCATTTTATTTGAGTCAGTTAATCGAGGTACAACAAAAAGATGATGAAGAAAATAAGTCATAAACCAATTTCACGCACCTTTGGATCAGTTTCGCCATTGAAATACTCAGTTTCATCTTTAACCAGTCCAACTTGGCTGTCGATTTCAGCAGCGATGTCGGACCGAGAGTATTCGTCACAGATTTTCCGGATTCGATCCCGACTCTCCATCTCTTTGTCAATTTGGATGCCCAGCAAGGAAATGTAGTACTCTGCTGCGTTGAAACCTAGAGGGCATTTGAAGTTAAGGCTGTGGAACAAATAATAAGTTTTAATATGGTTTTGAACCTCATGCTGAACAGAGACAAGATGGTCAGACGTAATTAAGACGGCTGTTGTAGGCACCATGTACTGACCGATCCACACTGCAGAAGATCGCAAGACTTGGAGATGCGTAATGATTGCGATCCACACTAATAAGGAAACGACAAACAAGAAGCAGAAGAATAGTTTCTTATTGTCGGGAACCAGAAGTCTCTAGGAGTGAAATCACCAATTCTGATCTTCCATCAAAAATATTTGCTATATAGTGGACCACAGAAAGGAATATTTAGATCATGAAATTCATTTAATGCTACTAACTCTATCTATAGCAGTACTTTGACTGAGCAAAAGTTTCTTCTGTTAAATATATTAGCTTGTCATTAGGTACTGATGAACCCAACTTAATGAACTATATATGTATATTTAACAGTCCTCTAAATATGTTGGCTCAATGAGAAATATATAGATACGGCAGTATATCAAACAAATAGGCGTGTGAAAATTTTACTCATATCTCTTTCGAAATAACAGATCTTAACATATTTTGTATTAATTAATTATTTATATATGTATCTTAGTCAAATCAGGATATTTAAACATGTGTAACAAATGGCCGCAGAGCAATAACTGGAGATTTTAAAGTTGATAAGATAATTCTAGTTCTAGCATATTATCTAGTTTCATCTTATCACTACTACTGAATATTTATGTACAAAATTAAAGTTCGTAGTTCATTTACCTATTTACCTTGAATTTGTAGAATGCGTATATAGAAATCTTATGTTTGACTTCTTAATTTGAAGTCTTGGAAGTTAGTTTCTGTGCCTTTTGTGTTTTATTTAAATATCCGATGCTATTATAATATCTCAAGCATATTTTTATATTTGTCCGCCGTCATCCTCTTATTCACTGCCTTTTCAGCTTTATTTTGCAGTTGCACATAGTCCATCCATCATTTATTTGGTCCCCCTAATCTTTTAGTCACATTCATGATTTTGTCCTTACTTTGTCAACAGAGTTCCAATCCACTTTTCAGATACCGGTGCCATTTTCAGACTAGCAGCATCAGTACAAAAATATACAATAAATATATATACTTTCATCTTTAGGTACTTCCATATTAGATTAAAAGAATTGTTATATTCTTTGTTCTACGATATTAAGACCAAGCATAACATCAACCTGGTTGGTATTACCGGTGCAAATTTAGAACACTAAGTGTGTTTGGGCCAATAACCTTTACCTTATAATATTCATGTGATTTTGCTAACAGCTTAATAATAATTAACTATTTATAGATAAAAATAAAATGGCCGAAACCCAATATTATTGAAATAACAAAAATTTTGCGATAAAAAGCTGTATTCCACGGGTGCGAATTGGTCCATTGTCACATAAATTCGATAACGCTTCATTCCGGTTTCCAGAAGTATAGAAACGACCTCAATTTTTTTATTGAAAATGTATAATGACATTTTGTATTGTAATTCTTTTAGAGTTATTGCTTGACCTACACATGAAAGCATTATGTATTTGTTTAATTTATTTATATATTTATCAACAACATTATTATTTATTTATGCAATTCTCGACATCCGTGTGTTATTAATTTTCGCCAATATGCACGTGTTGTTTTATTGTCATCTGCTAATAGCTTTAGGTAGTTTAGATGTAAATATAATCTTCATATTTATGATTGCGTTTAATGCGGTTCATAAAGTTGAGTATACATTTTTTTTTTCGGTGGGAAATCATCCAATGACTTCTCCCGCTCTGGGTGAAGCGGAAGGGCGTGTCAGACTTTTACTGACTAAAACCCACCCGTGGTCCTTCAGTTGCTTGTGCCAGGGCCGCGGTAACTCTCTTTCAAATTTATCCGCGACCCAGACAGGCAACGGCCCTAGCGGACCCCGTCAGTTTTTGCTGACATCTCTTTGAGGCGCGTGTGGGACACTACGCGCCGTCGACTCGGGCCTGGTCCTTATCAGACGGCGAGCTACCCATTACTCGCACCGCACGACATCTCTCGTCGGTTTTACTCCCCCTGGTGACCGGGGTAGATGACGGCTCTGTCCGCGACAGAGGTAGGGCGGCATCCGGTGATATCGGAATCCTTCCCTGATGCAACTCCAGGGCAGGGTGTTGAAGGCGTTGGCGATGTCTAGAGACACCGCCAAGAGGACCCCACCCCGGGCCACTGCATTTCCGTCCTGAGGAAGGTGAGTATACCTAGAGTCTTTTCGCGAGCATTCTAATATAATTTAATGTTCTTACGAATGGTACAACACAGATAAATACTCAGTTCCCTAAAGCTTTTCCATATAATGTAACGTTCTTGCGAATGTTCGACGCTGTGTACCTGTAACATTTATTTGTACCTTGCGTTTATTATTGACCTCACTCCACGTCAATTAAATGTTACACCAAAATGCTTGTTGTTTTTTAAGATCAAGTTGTAACAAAATTTCGTGTGACGTGTTCGAAGTGTGGTTCGAGTCAATTTAAAAACAGCGAATGCTCGATATTCTGTTACGAGTAAATGCTCTAGTCTGTAATCACTTTAAGATGTCCATATGTATTGTTTGCAAAAAACCAGAGTTTGGGCAGTTTTTTAGGGTTCCGTACCCAAAGGGTAAAAACGGGATTATTACTAAGACTCCGCGGTCCGTCTGTCTGTCTGTCACCAGGCTGTATCTTATGAACCTTGATAGCTAGACAGTTGAAATTTTTACACAGATGATGTATTTCTGTTGCCGCTATAACAACAAATACTAAAAACAGAATAAAATAAATATTTAATTGGGCCACTAACAGGACTACAACTAATGTGACTTTATTTGCCGTTTTTTGCGATAACGGTACGGAACCCTTCGTGCGCGAGTCCGACTCGCACTTGGTCGGTTTTTTTCCATGAGCCCAAATGATGGTGGCCTTCAAATTAACAAATTCAAGATGGGTGAATCAATATGTATCTCTTAACTTAATCTCGAGTAGGTAGTTTTAGATTACAGAGATAACCTTTATTTAAATATTAAATGGGGAATCCATATCAGATTCGTTAAGAGATTTTTTGACCAACACTTGATCTTTTGAATAGGACTGCTTATTGAAATTAATTGATTAAAGATAGATTGGGATTGTAAAATTAAAAATGGCAGCTAGATTAGTACATTGTGTATTAAGGGCGGTAAGTGAGGAATTACGATCGAGACTCTAGTAGACTTTCTGAGTCGAGGTTCGTAATTCCCGTACCGCCCGTGATACATACAATGTTTTTCATCACATTTGTGAGTAATAATTATGAATTATAGCTTTAATACACAAGTCAGCACAGATGTTATTACGACGAAATAGGTACGTGAACTTTTTTTTAAGCGGTTGGCGAATTTTTGCCCACACCACAGATTATACAATGTTTCGTTCAGAAACTTTAAGGGCAAATATACAGCCATGACGGAGTGTAAAAAAAAAAATTCGACGTTTTCATACTATAACTATTAAAATCGATTATTAAGAACATTAGTTGAGTATTTATGTAACATGTAGCGAGATTGCAAAGAAATTCCTGTTTAGATAACATTTTAAGACAATTTTTCAATTGCGTGTAAACTCCTTGCTTGAACTTGCATGACCTGTGCCATAAATTAAAAAAAATATTACTTACCGCCCTAGGGTTTCATGACAAAAAGAAAGCCCGAGGGTTTTATATGGGGCATTACGGCCAAGTTAACCTGTATGTTTAGATACTTTTTACGTGCAAGTGTGATGAAAAATAATATACATGCGTTAGCATAAATGTTCTTGATCATAATAATTCTATTTTTAACCCCCGACGGAAACAGAGTTTGACGTGTGTACCTGTGTGTTTGTGTACCGATATTGATTTAGTATTTTTTTTTGTTTGAAAGGTGACATTATCGGGCGTGCTCTTATTTATGTTTGATGAAAATCGG
Source organism: Orthosia cruda (assembly GCA_964057195.1). Classification (NCBI taxonomy): domain Eukaryota; kingdom Metazoa; phylum Arthropoda; class Insecta; order Lepidoptera; family Noctuidae; genus Orthosia; species Orthosia cruda. Next base: position 6,912,161 of record OZ059832.1, on the reverse strand, counting down.
TTGAGCCGTTCAAAAGTTCTGTGCGTTTTACTGTTTGAATCGGGGTATTTTCGGAAGATATCGTATCATAATTAGATTGTTGATCCAAGCGTCATTACTACTAGATAAATGACTAGCGGAAGCCTCGCGGTTTCACCCGCGTAGTTCCCGTTCCCGTGGGAATACAGGGTTAAAAAGTAGACTATGTCACCCGGGGATAGTGTAGCTTCCCAACGGTGAAAGAATTTTTGAAATCGGTCCAGTAGTTTTTAAGTTTATTTGTTATTACATACAAAAATATAAAAATACAAATCTTTCCTCTTTATAATATTAGTAAAGAAGTATAGATTTAGATATAGATAAAAAAACATGACAAAAAAAATTGTCGGGGTTTTTCGAAATTTCAAATTCAGCTTTTATCTGGCTCCACTGAATACGAAATCTGATATTATTTTCTATTAGTATTGTTATGTATAATGCAAATTAATTTCTAAAAATAGTTTCCTTTTTAATTCAAAGTGTTTATTTGCATACAACTGTATTTTTGAATAATAATGGAGAATCAATGTTGTCAGATGAAAACCACAAATAGGTGGCATTCAACATTTAAACACGTAAGATTAGAAGTCAACCATTCGTTTGAAATCTAATTTAATATATCAAAAGGGCAAGCTTAATAAGAACCATCATGTGTGTTCAACATTGATATAATACATTCAAGGGCCAACTTCAATAAAAACTTAATAGCTTATGATAATTTGTTTAGTTTTAAATCGTCTCGATTGCGTAGCCAATGGTTTACAACACCAATTATTATGAAAGACATCAAGAAACTATTATAATTATCATTTGTACAACGAAAATAGAAAAAAATATTTTTGATTCATTTACGATGTTGAGCTTTTGCTGGTATCACTTTTGACCAGACAGAAGAAGAAAGACTAAGACTTTAGAAAATAGTTTTTTTTAGTGGTAGGCCCGCTTTTGACCACTATCTCACCTGATAATCAGTGACGATGTGGTCGACGGTGAAGCACGCTTTCCTAGAAGTAACATATTCACTCTTGACTTAAAGACCCATAGTTTGTAGCTATCAGAAAACAAAGACTCCGGCAGAGAAAGCCACTACTAAGCTGTACGTACAAAGAAAATATTCTCAAAACACTTTGTGCGTATGGGTGGGATCTCCACCATGTACCGATGGCGCATCGCCGTATGTCTGATAGTCCGATGATGGAACGGGCTAGGCGGAATCAAATTGTGCAGTTCCATAGCATACTCCCCGAAATGTAACCGATAGAAACCGACAGGCTAGCAACTCGGCGTCGGTGTTCAAGGCTCTGGAGCTTTAAGTCGAATAGTTGCTACATAAAATGAATAATTAACCAATCTGATTTAATGATATCGTAAATTTAACTTGCGATAAAAATAAGTAGACAGCTTGGTGCGAATAATTAAATGAAATAATGTTAATATAAGCGCAAAATGCAAAAAAAAATTACAATAAATTAAAACCGACTTCCAAATAAAAACGGAGGTCGGGTTCTTTTTCGGAGATCGGTGTTCCTGTTTTTTTTTCTTCGTTTTTTGACACAAAAAAGTTATTTTCCAATTTGTAGTGTTTTTATTTGGAAGACTGTTGTATTTTTTTGGAAAATCTTTTTTTGTTTTTCTGTTTTTAATTGTGCTATCTAATAGGCAAGTTTCTTAGTAAATTCCTATAATGCCAGAATAGTTTATCCGAATATCATGAAACTTCAACACAGTCGGTGAAATGAGAGTGTAAAAAGGTGAACAGTACAGATCCGCGTATCCCTTTAGAGCGTACTGGCGTGATAGTATGTTATGAAATGGTGTAAACAATGAACAGACATGCGATTGCAACAATCCCGAGATATTTGCCATCATTTATTGAAGAGTTCTGTTGTAAATCGCCGAAGTTCATCATCATCAGATATTCACCAAATTAAAATGGGACCAATTTGGGAACATACTCTATCAAACAAATTTTACATTTCTGCAAAAGAATGACAGCTTCATGACCAAAAGATACAACATACAACTTTTCTTCCTACATCCCCCTACTCTTGGTGTCAAAGGTAAACCTACTGAATTCGTTAAAATTAAAGTACTTACGATGCAAAGAACTGATCAGCCTGCTCAATGGTGCCGTGGAAGGCTATCCTGCCACTTGCCAACAGCACAACTTGGTGAAACAGCTCGAAGACTCCAGAAGCCGGTTGGTGCACTGAGCATACGACCAGTTTTCCTCCTATGGCTAGCTTTCTTAGACGGGAAACTACGGCTGCTGCTGCCCAACTGTCCAGGCCTGTTGTTGGTTCATCGCAAAATAGGATTGGAGGATCGTTTAGAAGCTGTGGAAGAATATCTCTTTTAGATTTGTCGTGATGAGCATTAGAAGACGAACATTTACTAGTGACACGCCCCTGCTTCTCACGGGATAAATTTTATACATAAAACTTTCTAGTTTAACTTTTTTTCTCGTTCCATTGGTGACAACTGTATCATAATCCGTTGCCTGATTTAGAAGAAGTAAGGGCAGTAGTGGCTTTGTTTTATACTATTAACTTAAAAACTTTCGCATTTCATAATTGAGAAACAATATATCACGGGAATTTAACACGCGTCTACCCGGGACCACGTTCGTCGCAACACGGCCGAAACGTCGGGAGAAATACGTAAATAAACAATCGAAATCATCGCGTTAAATTTCCGTAATATATTGTTTGTTTTATACCATTTAGAGATTCAAGTGTTAGAAATTATTTGCTCTTAACAGCTGCCTATTATTTTTGCGTTTATTTGGTCAGACTTAGAAGCAATTGCTTACAACTTACAATAATTTCTCTTATATTCGAAACCTCCCGTTACAGCTTACTGATAAAACCCTATGAGACATATATGTGCTAGTAAGTAGATATTTTTCTTTCACTTACCTGTACAGCCAAGGAGACTCTCTTCCTCTCTCCACCAGACAAAGCCTTTAGCTTAGTTTTTTCACAGTTGTTAACTCCGAGTTCACTCAGCAGTAACTGAACACGTCTCGCTCGGACTATTTTTGTTGATCTCTTGTCCATCATCATACGAGCCTAGACAAAAGAAATGGTTTTGTAAAATTAATCTATCATTGCACAACGACGATGGCCAGCTCTCTCCCAAAGTGGATGCCAGAGTCCCAGCTTATAATAATTAAAATTATGAATTGTGTGAAGAAGATATGAAAGAAAATGGAGTAAATGATACCGTTGAGGTAGACAAGGGAGAATTGTAAGAAAATAAATGTTGCGCGGCCTCAAATACTGATAACGAGATGATGATGAATCTTGTAATCTTGATGTCGGCAATAAGTAAGAATCTTCAACCCTAGTTAGCTTCATCGACGACTACTTAAATCATCAATTATTATTAGTTTAGACCGATAAATCAGTAATCAAAGCAAGCTTGTTTGAGTTTAAGAATATTTGTTCGTATCAAGGTGCAAAGAATTAGTCAAGTTTTAAACTACCGAGTGACACAAGCCATTGGAATTTAAGCACGTTACAACTTAAAGCATAGTATTAATCTTTAAACTAAACAAAAACATTTATTCTGATTGAATTTAAGATAGTATCGTAAAATGTCCAATTATTATGATGTAAATTAACTTGATGCTATGAATAATATTAATTCATTCTTTTTATTTAAATTAGATGTACAATAATGTTACATAGGCGGGCTTAATGCAGCAAGGCATTCTCTACCAGACAACCTTTGTTTTAAAAAGGACACAACAGTGTTAGGCGTACAAAATAAAAATATGAAAAATAATTCAATTCGGATATTCATAAACTAACTATTAAAATACATAAACAATATACTAATCAATATTATAATATATAGAAATACCAAATTCAAAATAAGACAGTTTAAAATATAATAGCTAGTATGAGAGAATAAATAATAGTTCCGGATTCTACGCTTAAATGAAAATTTATTCTCAGCTTTTATTTTATTAACCTCCTTGCTGGTGTAACTTTAATACCCAAAATCCCAAATACAAATAAGGCAAGGTATTAAGTAGGCAGTGGAATCAACTGCCAGTCTAACCAGATGCAGCTGGATACCAGTATATTACATGGAGCGACTACCTATTAACTTCTATTATTTGTACTGTGTGTTTTTTTTTGTTCCTTTTCCGTGAATGTGTCCGTGGCATCAACAGTGGGCCTTAACAGAACAACAGTGCTGCATTATTTTCTTTTAAATATCGCTGCACATGCTGAGTTAAGAGTCTTTTTGGTCTCGCACGGGGTCACAAATAAATGTTTTTCCTTTTTTCTTCTATATAATACAAAATTCCTTGACAAGACGAGTATTCCCTATTTCTTGGTTTCTGACTACCCGTAAGGAATGTCATACATATACAAATGACAGTCGAGATCAACGGCTTGACGTGCTTTTCGAGGCACAGAGAAGTCTTCCTCGGCAAGCGTTGCTTAACCTCGAAGATCGACCCGTGCGGATGACTTTTCAAATAACAATAGGTGTTCTTACTACACCAATAGCATATAACCACTACCCTTTAGGATTTAACAACTAAAAATAAAAATAGCCTTTATTTACTGATAAACAAACTAATTACAATATAATCTATAACCAAATAAAATAAATTATTGCATTTCGGCGTCGTCCATCAGCGCGTCGCTTGACGCATAGGCTTCTCCATTTGTTACGGTCTCGTGTAACTTTGGCCCACAATGCACCAGCTACTTCTCTTTGATCCATCTCTAACTTGCCATTCTTTTATAGCCGTGGACCACTTATTTTTCTTATCACGGAGCATATGCCCGAATTCATTAATTACTAAGTTCCTGAGTTACCTAAGTGTCATAAAAATGTTTTTTCTCAAATATCTTGTTTATCAACAGATGGATTGGATCAATTAACATTTTAATATTTATTGATTGGGTACAATAAAATCTTCCATTGTCATCAAGAAGATGATTGAATCAATCGATCGAAATAATCAATATAATATAATCAATCAAATCTCACTTAATAATAAATTTATAAATATTAATGATCAATAAAATTATCTTTGGATTGATGAACAATAGGAGATGCTGTGTGAAAAGGCAAGAGAATCGATAACATCGTGAAGGCAGCAGAAATTTGCCTGATGACATGATGATGTATTACCCATACAGGATCAGTTATTGTGGCTATGAAGGCCTACATACAGCAGTAGTACTGATATGATGCAGAAACTTACCATAAACTCCATATGTTCAGAGACAGTCAGATCTTCAATAGCCAAGTCTTCTTGCGGCACGAAGCCAGAGATCCTGGAGATGAGGTCCGCACCAGCCAGTCTGCCGTTCAGCATGAGGTAGCCAGTCATCGCGCTCTTGTCTCGACGGCTGATGGCGGCTAGTAATGTAGTCTTGCCGGCACCACTGAAGAGAAAAGGCTATTTAGAATATGGTGTAATATATAGATATAGCAGGAGAATAATATTATTATACTGAAGAAAATTTAAGGAAAGGATTAAAGAAAGCAACAAGCAGCAGAACTTACCTAGATCCCATTAAAGCCACTAAGTTACCAGATGACACGATGCCATTTACTGAAAAGAAAAACCTTTATTAAAACATTGAACAATACGATGGATTTACAAATGTTAAAAACAGAGTTGTAAATGCAATACTTCCTGAAGATGATCATCCCGTGGAAGTTAAGAGCCTTTGTCTGATGCCAGATTGAGCTTAGTGGGCGTAGAAAAGAACTGTGTTGAATTATATCTCACACTTACGTAATTATAATTCGATCATACAGTTCAGGTAATCTTTGGGCAAATTTATTCATGATAACAAAATCAAACGACAAGAGAGTTGCAGTAAAGAAAAGAAAGATAAAAATAGGGCTTATACAGGCACATATCGCATGGTATTTTTTTGTTTATCTACTATTTTTTTCATTTTAGTAGTAACAATTCCTAAACCGGTACATTACTATAATTAATTATTTACGAAACCTACAAGCTCGTTTGCATAATTACAAAATATATCGCTCAATACACGAACAAACTGAGGCTTCCGGTCCACTATAAAATTATTTTTAAAACGAATCTATCTTAATTGGTCAGATGTATGCAATAATTTATTTAATAACCAGTTCTATATTTTCAAATGACTAATTAACAATGTGGTAAAAACATATATATATAACTGAATTATAAATTATGCCAGTGTAAAAGCATTTTAACCTCAACACTATTATAAAATTTAGGGTAAGTGATACTTCTAATAAAAGTGGAAATATAAAGGATTTATATTTGTTTAGTGTTAAGGTCATCGACTACTATAAGAAAAACTGAATTATTTATAAACGATCTTATTGATATTTAATTGCTAATATATGTATTGCATTAGATTTTCTTCTTATAAAAGTTGTAGAGAGCTATAAGCTACAATTAAGACATCCTGTTCTTAATGTTTCTATTTGTTCGCTTCATATATACAAATAATAATAATATAATAGAATAAATGGTATAATCCTTTTCTTCATTTATAAAAGATATTTAATTAATTCTATAATATACTTAACATACATTCGCCAAAGTTGAAAACTTTTATGTTGATGATGATGACCTACAAATTAAACACAAAGAAAGAAATATAAAAACAAAAACAGCATGATTCTATTTTTATTACCAAACAATGGAAACAGAACTAACAGAAAGTAATGCAATCAAATCAAACATACATAAACTAGGATCACGTTAGCCTGACATAATTAAAGTATTCATAGTAAATAAATTAACATATAACTATACTGAAATTAAGGTTTATCGGCCATAGATTAAACCATCTGCAAAACCAATGGCGGTCTACTGTAATCACCATGTTGATACCAGCACGCGCCGCATGAAATTACAATGTTATTTTATTTGTACATATACGTATTGCAAACGTTTTGCATAATAAAATAATATATTAAAATCGCACATAATATGTTAAAAAAATGTTAAAGAGTAGCTGTGTAGCATGAATCCAATTAATTGCTTTTTAATAATGCCATTCAGGCTTGCCAACAAGGCTTTTAGCCCCAAATTTAGGGTAAAAATATCCATGATGGGCTAATTTTAGGGCACAAAAAGAATTAGGGCTATTTTAGGGGCAAAAATAATATTTCTTACATTACTAACGAAACCGATTGACTGAAATGCTGCAAAGTTTAATGATGACACGATTCATTTTAAAACGAGATGGTGGTTCATTCGTTATATTTACACCAATTCCGAAAATGTTACAGCTGTTTATTATAAACATGTATAACCTCAAGAATACCGAAAGCTCAAATGAAACGCCAAGTCCGAACTTAAACGATTTAATAACAATTCGTTACCAGCTGATCCCCGCAGCTTCGCTCCCGTCAACTGGCTACCTACCTACCCTACCCACCTACCCTTCCCACATACCCTACCCTACTTACCTACCTACTAATTTGTTAAACTATTTATTTGAATAAGAATTATACTACAATACGAATGTAACCAACTTTTGTTTCTACTGGCGATCTAAATAAAATTTAGAACATAAAAACTGCTATTTTGACTTAACATTGATAGTTACATATATTGTCTCGCAGACTTTTTTGTAGGTAATAATGAGTACTTTAATCATGAAGTACATAATTTTTATGTATCGTCAATAGTTCTCTCAGCGCACGCCAAAGAATGAATTTTTTAGGCAACATTTTGCTACTGCCGGTAACATTGTTGCATAGAAATCTCTATTTTTTGGAAATACACAGGAATAATATAGTTAGCTTTCTACCGGTGAAAAAATTTACATAATCGGTTGAGTCAAAAAAAATTCAAAAGAGGTCGGAGATCCAGATTACCCCCTACAACGTCACAAACTCACAAACTTTACGTCGTATAATATTATTTTAGATATAGAAAATAAGTTTTATAATACTCATTTAAACAGTACCCAATACCGGTTTTTTTTTTTGGGGCTTTTGAATATTGCATTTAGGGCTATTTCATCTTGATTTTAGGGGTATTTTGTTTAGGAGTTGTTAACCCTGATGCCATTAGATGATACGTATCATAAAAATAGATACATAATTTTATTACATTATACAGGGTGTCCCAGAAATCGACGTCAAGCCGTAAATGGGTGATAGACCAAGTTATAACAGTTCTCAGAAAAATACGAAAAAAAATCTATCTCATGTTTTTAAAAAATTATGTTCACTTTAAAAATTTACTAAAAAAATCAATCCCTGTAATGGTTCTTTAACTCCAATTGCTACAAATCCCATAATTTATCAATTTTTTTTATTATTATGTAATCTTGAATAATGCTTGTGTAGATTTTTGCCTAAAATTTAAAGCCAACTCCTCCTACTTAGAAGAAAATTAAACTTTTTCAAAACCAAATTATTCAAATTTACTGTTTCGCCCAACTTTAACTGACTGTACTGAAAAAAAAATGTACTACGCTAGTTTGGCAAGTAACATGAAAAATTGGCGCATTTAATAAGGATTCAAAAATGGTGTAACACTTGCTAGATTACGTTTTCAATAATTGGTCAAATTTTTTTTTGTAAATAGTATCGGTTTTTACCCAAAATGTCCATACTTCCTTAAAATGACTTTAGCTTACCTAAAGCTTTGCTAAACTCCGTTTCTAATTCGATAGAGACGGAGAGAGTCTCATTATGGGATTTGTAGCAATTGGAGTTAAAGAACCATTACAGGGATTGATTTTTTTAGTAAATTTTAAAGTGAACATAAATTTTTAAAAACATGAGATAGATTTTTTTTCGTATTTTTCTGAGAACTGTTATAACTTGGTCTATCACCCATTTACGTCTTGAAAAGGTTGAATCACTATTATAACTTTGCTCTTAAATTACGTAAAATTTCGATTTCTTATCTCGCTCACACTTCGTAAAATGACTCTCTCCGTCTCTATCGAATTAGAAACGGAGTTTAGCAAAGCTTTAGGTAAGCTAAAGTCATTTTAAGGAAGTATGGACATTTTGGGTAAAAACTCAAACAATTTACAAAAAAAAATTTGACCAATTATTGAAAACGTAATCTAGCAAGTGTTACACCATTTTTGAATCCTTATTAAATGCGCCAATTTTTCATGTTACTTGCCAAACTAGCGTAGTACATTTTTTTTTCAGTACAGTCAGTTAAAGTTGGGCGAAATAGTAAATTTGAATAATTTGGTTTTGAAAAAGTTTAATTTTCTTCTAAGTAGGAGGAGTTGGCTTTGAATTTTAGGCAAAAATCTACACAAGCATTATTCAAGATTACATAATAATAAAAAAATTAGATAAATTATGGGATTTGTAGCAATTGGAGTTAAAGAACCGTTACAGGGATTGATTTTTTTAGTAAATTTTTAAAGTGAACATAATTTTTTAAAAACATGAGATAGATTTTTTTTCGTATTTTTCTGAGAACTGTTATAACTTGGTCTATCACCCATTTACGGCTTGGCGTCGATTTCTGGGACACCCTGTATATTATATTACATATTTTATATAATATTACATATTTTTATTTTGGGTTGCCTAAATTAGAAATAGATTACCTTTGATCTATAAAATCATAGACTAATTGATTTACTTGAATATATTAAATTTATTATTTTGGAGTTTCCTAAATAATAATTAGGAAAAGATTTTCTTGCTCTACAAAAAAACCTAGACTATTTTATTTTACCATTGCAGAAAGATAAAACCTAAATTAAGAAGTACCGGTTTTATTAACTCGATGAATATGCATTGTTATGCTTCTTAAAAATATTAATTGCCCGGGTCCCAGGCTATTATTATTTATTATCTTTTGGTTATTATTAATATTAATTAGGCTTTTGATGCCACCTGTTCTTTCATAAATTATCGAATGCGGATTTATTCGCTTTGCTTTTTAAAAGAGTAATGACCATCATTAAGCCACCTGCTGCGATATTTAAAAATAGACCACAATATTAATTAAGATATTTTTTTCTATCCACACAGTTTCGGATCTATAACGTTTTTCCTAAAACAACACATAAAGCACGCCAGTAACAAATTTCTCTTCTTCTTCATCTACTTCATTCTTGTACACTAAGTTTGGATGGCAGCGTAGCCTGAATTTTGCGCATCCTGGAGTTCTACTGACTCGTTACTAACAAGTTATATTTTAAAAAAACCTACTTGCAACTAATTTTTTTGTTATATGTTTCGTCTAATACGATATCTATGAAGAACTTAATAAAACGTTGAAGCCTTTGTCTCCTGACTGATAAGTATATAATTATATCTATTGCAACGTTACCTCAAAGGGAACACAGGCCATATCTATATATTATAAATATATATGCAAATCATAGGTTATTTAGGTAATAGACCAGATTAAAATAATGGAAATTCTTACCTCCATGTAACACCCTAATCTCCTCATAAACCGGAGACCTCCATATACTAGTCTGCGTCTTTTTCTTCCTATAAACAGAAAGGTCTTTCCACGCTAGGCTCAGGTTGCTAGGGCTATCTCCAAAGCCCATTTCATCGTCCTCCCAGTTGACCACCGCTCCGGTGAGCACATTGCGTGTGGGCAACTTTAATTCTGTGTCCTTCATTTTGAGTCGTTACGTCATTAGCACTGGAACAAAAGAAAACAACACAATATAATTATGCCTAACAGGATATTTTTTTTAGATAGGCTCGCGCTTGACCACTATATCACCTGATGTGGTCGACGGTGAAGCACGCTTGCCTAGAAGTAACGTATTCAAACTTGACTTAAAGACCCCTAGATTGTAGCTATCGGGAAACACAGACTCCGGCAGGGGAATTCCACTCCGTAGCTGTACGCATAATAAAAGTATTCCAAAACCGTTTAGTGCGTATGAGTGATGGTGATGTCTACCATGTATCGATGCCGCATCGACGTACATCTGGTAGTAGAATTATAAAACGGGCTTGGCGAAATCAGATCAAGGAAGTCACGATTTGTAACCGTTAAAAACCTGGAATCGCGCTTGCGTCCGCTAAACAAATGAGGCAGACAAAAAATCAAATGAAGTTGTTAAAAAGGTAACATAACAATTTCTATATAATGTTAATGTTTCCATCAATAAGTTTTATGTTTCACTTGTAATTGGATGGTATCGAATTTCGAAGCTGTCATTTTGGTTTAACAGCTGTTCATTGATTGTTAATTAGAGCTAATTTGATCTGTAATCGATGCATGCGATTATTTATTCAATATTATTTTCTGCCAGCGGCTTCGGCCGCGTGAATGTTGAAAATTATGCCCGAGATAAAACGTCCTTTGCTATTCCTGACGATAATCTATCTCTATGCAAAATTTCATTCAGATCCGATCGGCAGTTCTGGCGTGATCCAAACTTTTACATTTATAATATTAGTAAGATAAGATTTTACCAGAGAAGTTGTAATGAACAAAAAAGCTTATTTCAGATTGGCTTGATATGAAGTTCCTAATTGAGGCCAGAATAAATCAAGTAACAGTTATTGCTAGGCCCAATTCTTCAAAAGTTAATGAAGAATAGTTTTTGGGGTAGCTAAGAAGATTTATGCTTTTTGTACATAAGTTGTCCTTTTGTATTTGTATATGTTTGTTTTGTGTACAATAATAAAGAATGAATATGAATACGCTGATCATTTACTGATATACTGATACACAAAAGCAACTTAAAGATAATGTAGATAAGAAAAAATGTGGACGAATGGAAGAGACGCAGGACAAAGAAAAGATGTATGGATTGAGTGAGGAATAATATGAACGAAAATAGAGAACTGAGAAAGTAGGAGTTTGGAATAAGAGTAGGAGAATAATGATAATGTTGAATCCCAAATGAGTTTTGTGTTTAAATGGACATACTCGCATTTACATTATCCATCATAAGTCATAATTAATTTGTACTGTTATGTTTTAGACTATTTAATCTTTTTCGGTAAAAACGTTCGCGTACAGTGGTCCTATTGTCGCTAAAATAAATGACAATGGAACTTCTTATTCTGCCTCTTTTGCAAGAATTGAGCATGGTGACTCAAAGGTTATCTTGTCATCGGCAAGTTTTTGGTTTTGTACCGACGTTGATGTTGGTTTTATTTTGATAAATATCTACACAAATCAACAGTGTCTATGGTGATCCTACAAGTCAAGTACATTTTTAACTATAAAAAACGTATCCTATTAATATTTACCAAATCTAGTCTTCCAGACATAGCTTCTTACTTTAATTCCTATTTTTAAGTTAATAACTTATTCCTATACTATCTTAAAAAAATAAGAGATTGCTTTAATTTTGATAAAGATGCAATTTTTGCAAATTGTGGGTAATTAACCTAAGTTCGTCAATGAAATGGCAAAAAAGGCAAAAATAAGGCTTTTTACATTTTTATTGTACGCCGCCCACGTTATTTCTAACAAGTCAAAAAGTTGTGAAGTATGCACGGCATCCATACTGAGCAGAGCTCTTCTTTGGAGCATATTCCATGCGTGCTCAAGTGGGTTGAGATCTGACGATTGAGCAAGCCACGGCAGAACGTTGTTGCTAGCATCAGCAAGAGTGTGTGTTACGACTCTAGCCGTGTGTGGACGTGCATTAATCGAAATGAATCACCCAACCGGCGTCGAAAAGGGATGATAACGTCTGAAACAATCCTCTCTGCATAAATCTGAGCATTGAGGTTGTCCATGAATCCATGATCCAAATGAGATCGGTTCTTGCACCGATCCAGATACCGGCCCAAACCATTATTGTGCCCCCTTCATATGAATGAACTTCTTGACAAACTTTCTTGACGTCCAGACCTCCTCCAAACTCTAGTACATCTTGTATCCGGCCTCATACCGAAATAAGATTCATCAGAAAAGCAAACACAACGCCAGTCTTCAACCTTCCAATTTCTGTGTTCTCGAGTCCATTGTAAACGGGCCCTAGAATTGCGGGTTGTTACAGGTGGAACTCTCAGCAGTCTTCGGGCACGCAGACCTAATTCACCTAAACGATTTCGGATGGTTTGGTCGATTATCAGCAAGCCCAAAGAGCTGTGGAGCCTCGTAGCCAACATCATGGCGGTCATAGTACGATTTCGTCGAGTAGTATTTTGGATGTACCGTCATCCATGTCGCTCGGACACGCTGCCTGTGATACGATAGCGTGTCCAGAAGTGGCTTATGACGTGTAGTGCCAAGAGCCACAGTACGTTGCCTGGAACCAGCATGCAATATTCCGACGGCTCTCATCCTCACCTCTTCTCGTGTCAAATGATGTCGTCGCTCCATATCGATCGACGCATTTTTTTTGTACCTATACAGAAGTTGAAATGGTTTTGTAAAAACGATGAAAACTGATTTTCTATTTTTAATCAAAATTTAAAGAAAATTCTTTATTGAAATAGTGAAATTCACTAAAAAGAATCAATATCGGTCCAAAAAAGTTGTATATAATCCTGAATTGACGTACTTGATCACGAGACACTGTTGATGTGTGTAGTAAATAGTCTTTTAATCTTTGAATGGCCACCTATTCTTTCACGACTCGGGTTCTTGCAATATCTTATTGTTAGGTAGGTAGAGAATATATCAATCAGCACAAGAAAATAGAAACTTATGCCCAGCAGTTGACAAAGTAAAGCTGTGGATGATGATGATGACGATATGTTATTTTTGACAAAATTGAATCCGTTGTCCTAAAATAAAATTTATTACATATTTGAAACGTAGTATATGGAATGTAAAACCAAGACTTTAAAAGATAAAGCAAAAATAAAATGTTGGATCTTTGTGTTGTCTTTATCCCTTTTGTTTGATAACGAGATTTACCTACATTAAATCCTAAGCAAAGAATAAAACAGACGACATGCGTTTCGCAAGGGACCCAGAATCGTGCCTTGTGGCATTCCGAACAATGTCTTGCTGAATACGACTTGATCTCTCCACGATCATTTACTAACGCATTCGTTCGCTTTTACTATATCTTTAAGTATCGTGGTTTTAAAATTCTATATAACTATAGAAAAATATATAAACTATCGATCGTCGAACCTAACCATATTTCACGCTGGAATATTGAATAAAGGCAGCAGCAGCTCATAAAGGTAATAACCATATCCTGTCCAGTCCTAATATCAATTGATATAAATGGAACACGTTTCGTCACCTAAACCAACATAATGGACGTAGTAACAAAAAAGAATTTATGAATATGTGTAAAACTAGCTTTTTGCTATTATTAAAGAAGACTACTATTACTTATGGTAAAATTATAGTCCAGTCAGCATTGAATAAAGTGCGGGTAAGTTATTTAAATTGGATAATTATTATACATTTAGAGTTCATTAGATCGAAAATGCGTTTAGTTTTAAGGTTCTCCTAGTCAACGGCACAAATTATTTTGTGCGCGGGGTTAAAATGCATGCTGTCTCATCCGACAACACGTACGAAATAGATTGATGCTGTGATAAGCACTAAGAAGCTAGTTCTCGTACGAATTAGCACTTTAACAAATTTGTATCGAAATGGATGATGATTTAGGACGAAAACGAGCGGGCGAAATTTTATAAACAGACCTTTGGGAGTCTAGATATCATGAAAAACGACTAAATGTATATTTTCAAAATTAAATTATTGGCATTGTTGAATTACTAATCTATCCCTGTATGGTGGCCGTTTTGCAATTTTCCTTCTTCTTATGGTATTTATTTCCGCCCAAAGATGGGTTAAAATTTGTGTTGAAATATGGAACTTTCGGCGATCATAACTTTCAAATATATTTTTTTTTCTTTTTTTTTTCATACAGGGCTAGATAATGATGAGGCAAATTGATATCATTTTTTATTTTGAACTTACCCCGTCAAACAGTGTAGTAATCGCTAGACTACGTTTGTATGGAAGAATTTATGACTAGTGTAACCTTAAGGGAAAAATCTGCAAATAATGAAAATTTGTCGCGATATTTGTTTTACCATCTGACCAAAACATTTACACACACTGTAAAGGTACATAACTTCAGCAAACAAGGAATTAAACATATGTAGCTACAAAATCAAAGACACAAGAATAGCTAAACAACTATCAAAACGAGGAAGTACAAAAGAAACAAAATGATGAAGTTAAGAAACAAATTACCCTTCATTCGTACAATACTAAGAAACGGGGACAATAAACCTAGACAACTTTGTTGAGAACCGTCGTGGTTACACGCAAGGCCAAAGCTAAAGGTATCAATTTGAGACGAAACTAGTTAGTTTTTAATAGTTCTTTTTTTCAAAAGGAACCAAGAAATTGACAAACTTGTTTAGTGAGTTACGAGTTTTGTCTGCATTGTTAATTTTCAAGTTAAGAAACAACAAACTAGCACGCTTTTGAATCAATAATTAAATCTCTACGTAGATATGATTTTAATTCACGATTGTCTGTGTAATGTCTACCATATATCCGTTTATCGTACTCACATCCGCTTAGCACCGTTTAATCTAGACTAAAGCCAATTTAACGGGCAATGTATTTTTATGGCCAAGGCCATTCGAGTGTCTTCCCTCAAACGTCTCCTACTGAAAATATGGGTCAGCTGCTACAGTCTATTTCTCTCGTGAACAAGCGAAAGGCTGGCTAGCAGCCCTTATCCCAATTTGTTTTGGGTTTTTGTTCTCCAAAGCATCTTTATTCGCCATCATCTTGCCATATATCTCTCTTAAACACGATCCGTCCATTTTTTCTTTGTACTTTGCCTGCCTTTTCGCTGTTAGTATTAGAACATACCGTGGTTTGCATAAAAACTAGCCAATATTTCAAGGCAGCTAGGTTTTTACCATATACAAGACTTTTTATTTCACTTTAAGAAACTCTTTTATTAACCTGCTGATTGATTTCGCAATTAGCTCGGTAAGTCGTTAGACTAATTATTCAACTTAACTGGTCTACATTGGAATTCGTATAAATTAATATGAAATACAATATTATGAACTAATTAACTTATTGCCCAGATTGGTACAACGCTCAAACTTGACAACCACTCAAAAGTGTAACAAAAACTAAGCTTAGCTTTTTACACTTCAAGTACGAACGACATGTCATATTTTTTATCAAGATTGAAGCTATCGGGTCTAAAAACAATTGACTTAATTATATGTAAGCCTATAGAAGGGGCCAGCGATACCTCCAAGCCATAGAGTCTATTGTTTAGATAGTGGAAGACCTAAAAGTATTTGAATTTCAAAATCCACCGTACACGTCAGTGCACTTGAATAAAATTGCTTTAGCAAATGAAGTTGTTACTGATTCATGCAATCGGGAATGCATCGTGGTCATAGCAGGTGGATGTCTTCGATTTTTTTGGTTTTAAGACATTCCAGTTTCCTCAGGACGTTTTCCATCACCGTTTTGAGAGCAGTCGTGATGAAATAATTTACACAAAGTAAAGCAAGTCGCAGCCGTTATCACTGCTCGAAATCGTGCTCATTAAAACATCATTAGACGTATCAATTATTAAAAGCGATGTGTTAACAAAGGATGGAAAGGTGAAACTTTAACTTAATTGATGTAACAAATATGAATGATGTGATGGATAAAACTTTGCCTGATTCAAGACATAGGATTTAAACCCGGTAGGAGATAAGTTCTCATGGGATAATTTTCGACATTTACGAGGATGGTGAAGTCACTGGCTAACTTGCTAGCAACTTTAAAACAAGACCAAGATGATGATGTCGGTGAAAAACTCGTGCCATACCGTATTTGTTTAACAGATGACACAAATAATGTAAAATACACAATGTATATAGTCATCAATACCGTAACAGCAAGCTAGTATGCAGGAAGTGAGCCAAGTAATCCAATGTTAGGGAGAGCGCGCCGCTTTCCACGGGTGGTAACTTTACCACGAACGCAAGTGTCAAGTTACCACAAGTACAAACTTACATTCTACGCGTCAATGTTGACTGGAATGAATTAACTTTTGAATTAATATGCTTTGATGTTGGCTCTGGACTAGAAGGCAACGAAGTTAACGAGTTTGATTAGGTTTGACAAGTGATGAGGTAAATTTAGGGCAGAATTGAAATATATAATATATTGAATAGGAAGACATGGAAATCGAACTAATACATTAAATCAGAAGAAGAAAAGAGGCGTATGGAAGATTAAAACTTGTAGTGCCGACCTCAAGTACGTACTCGAAGCATGTGATAAGGGCAGGCAGTCGATGATGATGATGAAAATAGAAACAAATCAACTTCTGCTGACACTATCTTGTAGTCAATCTAGAATGTTAGGTTCGAATCACGTAACTAACATGGGACAAGGGCAGGCAGAACATGATGAAATAAGAAATAACTCAATTTCTGTCTAAAAACGTCCTATACCTACTCAGGTCTAGAATGTTAGACTTAAATGATGACGCAGAGATGAACGCTGCTCAAAACACCTCAATAGTTTTTTGGCTTTACTACCTACTGATTGAAATGTCAGCATGAACAAAATAATTTAATGTGGTTGAGCCATAGA
The DNA here is from genome assembly GCA_964057195.1 of Orthosia cruda. Classification (NCBI taxonomy): domain Eukaryota; kingdom Metazoa; phylum Arthropoda; class Insecta; order Lepidoptera; family Noctuidae; genus Orthosia; species Orthosia cruda. The sequence goes on along the minus strand of OZ059832.1, from coordinate 6,894,631 downwards.
GGTACGAGTAGGTCGGAACCTGAAGAAGGAAGAAAAGAGGATAACTTACTGTACCTACTAGAATAGTTAAAAGACTAAATTTAAGGACAAGAAGAAGACTAAAATAACGGCTAATTAACTAACGAGAAGAAGACAAAGGGAAGAACGAAGCAAAGAATGATTCAGACAAAGATGTTATGGAGCAACAGCACCAATTCAAGAAATCTATGAATATCAAAGTTCGTAATCTAAGCAGTGACATACTTAAAATAAGTTGATATTTACTATTTTCCGTAGGTCGTTAGCATTGCATTCCTTAACCACGAAAACCAGTTTAATAGAGTAGGTACATAATTTGTAAAATGTCAACTAATATTATTAACGCATCAATGACGCTTTAGCAGAGATTGGTATATTTTACAATATTTTCATCAACAAAAGAGTTGTTTCAGAAGATTTTTCAAGGGTCCAAATGATTTTTATCTAACCAAAATTTGGAAAAGTTTTCAATCGAAAGCATGTCGAATAACCAAAAGTAAAATTCCGTCAACAAATTGCTTCATAAACCAATTTGAAACAATTATTTCCCAAAGAATTTCAAGAACTTATTTTTTTCATTAAATTCCCATTAGGGTAGCAAGATTAACATCGTTGGCGTCTTGAAAAGTTGTGGTACGATTGCGCAACACTTTAGGACGGGTTCTGAACTCTCATGGCCAAAAGGCGGCAACGTGACTTATTTTAACGGAATGTAGTGAAGATGAACTGATGAAAAACGACCATAGATTTTTGAATGGTTTATTTGGGTAACTAATAGAGTATTTCAAAGGGCTAGTGGTTGCATATTATAGTCTAATAGTTCTTAATGTACGTATCTATTGCAACATTATGAAAATTACCTAAGTACCTAGCTAAGTATTTTCACTTAGGCACTAAAGAGTTTGAGATTACGTATCCCGTTTTTATTCCAATGTTGAGATAGGCAAGTGGCTGTAAATACACATACCTACTGAAAAACCACATAATTTAAGAAAGCTTTATCTCGATAGTCATCATTAAGAAACAGTGAGGTTTATTCTTCCTCTGTTCTAGATTTCAGGCCAAATACCTCTCTAGATAAGATAAAAAATTACCTTGACAGCGTACAAAACAATGTTTCAGATGAAACGGTCATCAGGACATAGAACTCGCAAGACACAAACAAAAATATAATTGTTAAAGTGTACTAATAAATAATAATATAAGCTAAATAAGATTTTTTATATATAATTAATTAATCAATTGTTATATATAATTCAAGCTTTATTACTATGTAAAAAACGGATGATAATAAAATGCCGGTACCTATAATATTTCGGCCCAAATAAGGTATAAGTATCTTAGAAGAACGTGTGCTTTTAAACTCTGTAAATTGACCAACGAATTTCAAATGTCAAAACATTAAATTCAGAGTTACTGCTAACTCGAGGTAAAATTGACAGTTTGGCATACAATAGTGTCAATTCAACCTCGAGTTAGCAAAGCAACTAACTCAGAGTTATTTTTTTCGTGCAAGTGGGCCTTATTAAATCGACCCAAGAACACATACAAGTATCTACATAATTTATCATTGTACTTGCATATAAATAAGCATGAATATTTTTCACAAATACAATGACTTCAAAATTCATTATACCAGTAAAAGATCATGAAAAAGAAAACTTATCACAAAACTTACCGGTAGAAAACCCAAGCAAGCAGATTGTTTCACAATAATATGTATTGCAAAACCGTATTTTAAACAAATAACATTATATTCACTGAGTTTTTATACAAGTACCAACTGCACTAAACCGAAAAACTGAAAACACTCAGGCCTAAATGAAAAAAAAACAACGATACACTCTGGATACGATTTAAAAAAAAGATTGACAAACGTGTAGCGCTGTAGAGCCTCTGCGAGCGACTGTCTTAATTAACTACGAGGAAGAGTTTGAGGCATCCTAACTGATTGACAAACCTATAATTATTACAATAATGAACTATTAATAATGCATTTTCATGACTTATGCTAAGTACCTAGTGTTGATTTTTTTTCTGCAGACGTAGTGGCGATTGCGGACTTTAGAAGCAAAAGAATGATAAGATATTGGCGCGAAGCGTATAGAAACTCGTTTCGAATAAATACTGAATATTATTATTTAATAAAAAAATCTGGTTTTAATTTATTAGTAGTAGTAATTTGCTAGGGTGCTACCAGACAGAGCGGGTCACGCGGCCAAGCGATCAAGAGGTCAGTTTTGCGTTCGAGCGTGCAGTTGCTCACGAACCCCGCTGTTGGTCTACGCGGTACCACTATTGACACCATGTTTTTTGACGAAAGTTCTTCATCAGGAAACGAATTATTGATTTTGTGGTCATTATCAGCATAAAAATAAAAAAGGAAATACTGGGTACGCCCAATAAATAAGGATAGAGAACAAGATGGAGAATTTCATTGACTTTTTCTAAATGGATTAACAGGTTCACAGTCCAACATAATAATTGTATTGTTTTAACTATTGTTTTATGGGCTATGGACTGCGAATCTATTAAAGATGAAGAAATTCCAACAACAATTTCCAGCATTGGGAGAAAAATGGAGACTGAATAGCAAATTATGTTAATACGTGAAAGAGGATTTTTATACGATGCGAAAGATAACGATTATAAAAACTGAGGAAAAGTAGCAGAATCATGGTTGGAAATTGTTGTTGACATTTCTTCATCTAAAACCCGAAAAAAGTTTATGAAATTCTCCAACTTGTTCTCTATACTTATTTACTGCGGGCGCACCCAGTATTTCCTTATCCGTCTTGAAGTTGATAATGACCACAAAATCAATACTTTGTCTTCATCGAATGTATCAAGTTATAGAATATGTTAATGAAAAAGCTCTAAAAGGAAGCTTTATGTAAGCAGGTTCAGTAGATACTCAAGAGCTTTTCTTCCGCACAAAAAAACGGTACCTAGTTTTTAAACAGAAGTAACAACAATACTAGATAAAAATTGACAGAAAAAAAATGCTGTTTTACTTTGTTAGTAAACATTGTATTTTCAAAATGGCTGGCTTATGGCTGGGGTACCTATAGGTATAGTGAAATAGTGTGAAAAAAAGGCACACTTCTTTCTTCTTCTTTTTAGCGTGTCGATGTCAAAAAAAACTATTAAATATTACGTTTGGTCTAGATTCAGCTACGGCAATACCATTCGCTGACGCAACCATAAGGTCCGCACTTCCGCATATGTACACTTACAGCTTACAGCCTGTAACTTACAGGGCATGCGGTACAAGCACTGGGTATCGGCACCATCCGAGAACACCCACCTGTGGAGGTGCTGCGGCAGACCTGAGTGCTGACTCTAATTATTGATTTATTATTTATTTATTTCATTTATTAGAATTATCCATGTCGGCCACGGCAACGCGTGCCCGCCTCGGGCGGCTAACCGATGGCTCGATGAAATGGTCAGGAGGCGTGAGTTTCTCTTGCCAAAGATCGCATCTCTCCGAGGCAGCGCTGCCATGAAATGGACCTACGCAAATTAAAAAACTTGCACACTTCCTCATCTCTCACTTTAATAGCCTGACTGGAGAGAGATCAGACTCTGGGCGAATGGGTAGGTAATGGCATAGGTATCGTGCTTTCCGATGTACGGGGTTGATATACCGCCAACTTCCAATCTTTGCGATTGCGAGACAGGCAGTAGCCTCCTTGGGTTGCAGTAGTTAAGACATTACTAGAAAGCTAACTGTAATAATTCACAAACATTTTTTTGTCTAAATGAATCATCAACAAAGCTACAAAAGCTTGAATTAGAACTCGACTACCAGCGCCATCTAGTGGGATATAGCAGAACTACCACCATGACCACTTACGGACGAAAACAATAATAATGTACCGGTATGTTGCATGCTGAACCGTATTAAACTGGAGCATAAACTTAAGCTTCAAATGGTCCCCGATGGGTTGATGAGCGTAACAACATAAGATGACAAGGGTTTACTTAGTGAAAGGCCCGGAAAGGCGGCTTTTCGATATTGAGCTCTCTTGATAAGTAAAAGTAATGAAACTAACTTTTTGGAGTGCCGGAACCTGAAGCAAAATGGCAGAAACGTCCTGATTTAATAAAACTTTATCCTGTTGGCCTCTTCATCATCTGTCAGTCTGTCCGCCAACCGTTCGGAAGATAAAATTAAAACTATAAAGATGTTTTAGTTTATAACGCGAATAATCTACGTACCTACCAACATGGTGAAATAAAATGGCCTAATATGACGTAATGCGTTCCACAAAATCATTTCGTGATTGATTTAAATGCACTGTATATTTTAAAAAAAGGTTGAATGCAAATCATTATAGAAAATCAATGCGACACCTAATTTTCACTACAAAATGGAAATAAAAAATAGGAAGAGAACCATAATCAGTTTCGCGTTTTTTTAGTGGCCAGTTACTTGCTTAACTGCACTTAAAATAAATGAAACTAAATTAAAATGGCCTTGAGCAACTCGTTGCCTCACTGAAAATACTTTTTTTATTCATTTATTTCACACTGGTTCTATGTTTCAAAAATAGCCCATTACAAACTTCATTCCAAAATAGGTTTTTATTTTAAATAGTTCACAATTAGCAGTCTGTCTATAGCTTGTCACAGCTTTCACTCGTTTTTCTCCATTCTTTTGTTTTTAAATGTGGAAACCTATAATTTTGGACGTCGAGTGCATCGTTTGCAACAAATCGTTGCAAAAGATCAATCACGTTCCTAGAGACGCATCGCAGAAAATGGGCAAGATTATTAAGCTAAATAACAACCGACGACTAAGGACACCTAATTGGTCCCTTGACGAAAAACAATACCTACTGGAGTTAATTAAGGAACGAAAGGAAGTGGTTGTTACCAAAACCAATAATGGTCCAAACCATTCCGAAGAGAAAGAAGTCGCATGGAACGAAATACTTCGAGCGCTATCCGCAAAATCTGGTTGTAAGTTTACTGGTAGTTCTATAAAGAAAGTGAAGACGCAATGGCAGAATATGAAGAGAATAGCTCGTGAAGAAATAGCTCTAAACGGACCTCAACTACATAACTATTCCCGACTATCTTTAGAAGTATGTAATATCCTTGAATTAGTAAAAGACGGCGTTCTAAGCGGCGAAAATGCTAACATAAATGAATCTTCATCTTCAATAACAGCTAATATTGAGATTAAAGCTGAATGTTTAGATGAGTAAGTACTGCGTTAGATTATTACTACTTAGATTTATACAAAACTTACATTAATGTCACCACTGGGCATCCCTAATAATAATAATCTTACTTTAATTATATTAGGTAAGACACTAATTACAACTTTTATCAAATACACATAGAAATTATTAGAAATCTTATTGTTTGTTTTGATCTGACAGTTAAGTATTTTTTTAATAACATTTTTTTTTCAGAGACCAACCATTGAACCAACTGAATTGTAGTGGTATTGATACAACCTCAGCCTCTATAGATGTTGATATGCCTCAAGACAAAACTAATAGCACAACGCAGCTGGAATCATCAGCGTCATCAGTTTCTGAGCAAATCTCTGAAGCAAATGATTTTGATGCACCAGAAGATAATATCCCACTCATTCATTGCAACGGAAGATCTGTCGCAGCTATGACAATGACTGATGCCCCGTATAATGATATGGAAGAAGCTTTTAAGAACACAACTCCCTTTCATAGGGAACTACAAGAATACTTTAAGTGAGTGATTTACTTTTAAATTATTTATTTACCTACTTAACTTTTAATATACTTTAACATAATTTTTAGAGTTCCGTACCTCAAAAGGTAAAAAAGGAACCCTTATAAGATCACTTTCTTGCCCGTCTGTCCGTCTGTCCGTGTGTCACCACCGATTTTCTCAGGAACGGGTGGACCTAGCATTTTGAAATTTATACCAGATACTGAGGTCTGTAGTCCCTATTAGGTTTATAAAAATCACGGTTCCGAGTCAACATGATAAAAATATATAAGCAAATTTAGATTTTTGCAAAAACTTGTAAATACCAAAATTTACCTTAATTTACAACTTTTTTTTATTTTTCGGAATTTTCCCTTCACTTGTGCTGTAAGACCTTGCTTTTAACCAAAATTTACAATTCTAGGTCTACCGGAAGTACCCTATGGGTTTTGGGTCGAAAACCTATATGGTAGTTTCCGTTGACCTAGAATCACAAAATTTGGCAAAAAGTAAGGTGTTACAGCACAAATAAAAGAAAAATAAAAAAATAATAAAAAAATTGAAAATTAAGGTAAATTTTGGTACTTACAAGTTTACGCGAAAATCTAAATTCGCCCATGTCTTTAAAACTTAGCCAGTAATAAAAATTATACCAATTTTATTATGGCGTTATAATGGATAAGTACGGAACCCTCGGTGCACGAGTTTGACTCGCACTTGACCAGTTTTTATATTATGTTGGTACGATTTGTATCGAAAATGTAGGGAAGAACAGACTGATCAGCAAGGGTTCAGCATTATTGGAACTTGGATTAATTATTCTACAAGATAAAACATTGTTTTCCTCTATCAGGTTTTCTGCAACAGAAAAGCAAATGAAGATGGAAACACTCAAAGAAGAGCGTCAAGTTATGAGGGCTATGAGAGAAACTGCTGAATTGAACAAAATTATAGCAGAACAAAAATTAAAGCACGTTCTGTGGATGAAAAAGCAAGACATGATGTAAGTTTTGTATTTTGTATGGTAAACGGATTATTAGATTAAAGTATAAATCATTCTATAATAGGCTTGAAATAATAGAATATGTTCATTCATCTGGAGTAGCAAATATTTTTTAACATTTCTTGTTTTATAAATATTTAAATAGCCCGCTTTTTCTGCCAGTTGTCTATGGTTCTAAATTCATTGAACAGTCTTCCCATTCGCGCAAGTACCTTTTTATTAATTTTTTGTCCATGTTACAATATATATTAAATATAATATATTCAAGTTATTTACTGTTTACGTTTTGTATTCCTTTGGTTTTGAGTTTTTGCTATCTGTACAGTGGGATTAAAAGACAGGGTTTCAAACGTGGGCGCTTAACTAGAGCAAGCAATATTCTATTTGCGCCGCACACATATCTCAGTGTCTACATCGCCTTATTTTACCATCCAAAGTTCAAAATTAGTTTTTTGAACTGTGTATTTTCAGTTAGTTGTAAACCGAACTTCATTTGGTCGGTGTTAATATCAGGCGGTTTAATATAAAATCAAAGAGAAAAGTTTACCGTTTTACTTGAAGGCTAATTCATTGAAAATGCAGAACGTAGAAAAGTTTTGTATTGTTGCTCTCCGACGTATGTAAGTATAATAATATGCTTGACATGATTAACGCATTTCATACAATATCATCATCATCATCCTCATAATCATTTCAGCCGAAAGACGTCCACTGCTGGACATAGGCCTCCCCCAAGCGTCGCCACATTGACCGGCCCGTGCGTCTCGCATCCAGCGGATCCCTGCAACCTTCACCAGGTCATCGGCCCATCTATTTCATACACTGCAAGCAATTCATAACAAAATTATTCCTGTAACTAGGTTGCAAAATTATTCGCATTCGCAATTGTGTAGGTACATGCTATACTACCTACTAAACGAGCAATTTTTGTATATGGCATCTTTTCGAAAATAGCATTCTAGCCTGTCCAGCCATAAACACATGCATTAAACCCAGGTAATATTGGTATCTGCTGAAAGTATGTTTAATGACCTTTCAGCTAAACAACGATAATAATTGGACTACATAAATAAAACAATAAATTCTTCAGAGGACGAACCATAATATAACCATAACTGTTGCTAAAATTCGAATTACAGGAGCTATTTATTGCACCACCCTAGAACGATATAAAACGGTCGATAAAAGTCAAATTAAAGTCATAAGCCGTCCAGACCTTGTAGTGAAACTAGTGAACAACTCCAGAAAGAAAACCTACACTGCAAAAGGATACAACTGCAGATAAAGCTGCTCTAGTGATTGCACTACAGCAAAAAGGGTTGTGACAGTGTTGCTCGGCTATTGAATTTAAGCCATTTCTCCGTTCAACGAGTGTTCCAACGGCTTCAAAAGATTGGTGGCTATAATCGAAGGATCTGGCAGACAACGCTGCACACCCGAAAGTGTCGATCGTTTCATTGTGTCCAATTCATTACCGAATCGACTCTGCAATGCTGTTGAAGTGAAACAACGGCTCCGCTCAGTACGCAGAACTTCAGTAAGCATCTCCACGGTTAGGAGAAGGTTGCATGAAAAGGAAATTAATGCCCGTAGAGCTGCTACAAGGCCACAATTGACTGCACAGCGTTGGAGAGGTTACTAATTTTCCCGCAACCATGTTAATTGGACGATGTGTTATAATTATCATGCATGTGACCAGGCACTACCGTCTCATCTATACAGGCTTGCGCAAATTGTTCCCCTGCCTCCTGTACACTCTTATACCCTTATAATTGCAGAAAATATATACCCTTGTCTCATCCGATAAGAGCACGTATCTCCATCACTTTCGTCCAATCAACATGGTAGCGGACAAATTGAACGCTATGCAGTCAATTGTAGCCTTGTAGCAGCTCTACGGGCAGCAATTTCTTTCTCCCGCAACTTTCGCCTAACCGTGGAGATACTTACTGAAATTCTGCGTACTGATCGGAGCCGTTGTTGAACTTCAACAGCATTGGATTGTCGATTCCGTAATGAAATTAACACAATGAAACGACCGTCTCTTTCAGATTTGCAGCGTTGTTGTCTGCCAGACCCACTTCTTCGAATATATAGTCACCAGTCTCTTGGAACCATTGGAACCACTCGTCGAACGGAAAAATCGCTAGCCGAGCAACATTACATTGTCGCATCCCTGATTGTAGTAGTGCAATCACTTGAGCGGCTTCATCTGCAGTGGTATCCATTTTCCGGGTTGATTTTCTTGCTGGAGTAGTTGTTCACTAGTATTCACTTCAAGATCCGAATGGCGTAGGACTTCCATTTGACCTTGATCGGCTGTTTTATACCCCTTTAAGAGTGGTGCAATTAACGGCTCCTGTAATACGAATTTTAACATCAGCTGTTTCACAGCTCGCGAGCTCGTCTATTGTTTGTTGCTGCATGTGTTAATGGCTGGATAGGCTTGAATGCTTTTTTCAAAAAAGGGTGCAATATGTGCGACGTGATAAACACGGCTTTAACGATTTCAATAAAATTTGCAATAAACGGGTTTTCGAAGTCCAAAAATCGATTTAGCTAGGTTTAGGTCTCATGTAGCTGGGAAAATTCGTTTTCAAAAATTTTTTTTCTCTATTTTCACCCGAGCAGAGCTCGCTCGCCCAGTTACTAATTTTAGAACAGAATAGTTCAGGGATGGGCAATTAACGGCCCACGGGTCACCTCCAGCCCGCGAAAGGACGAATTTAATAATATGAGCAGCCAACGTCACTTTGATAGATAAGACTGTGGTCATCAGATTATTTAGGCTTTCGCAGCGTCACAAATACAATGGCCAAAATTTCACTTCGTGGGCCGTTATATAGCGATTTTATTCTTATAGCTAAGATTGAGTTATATTTTCGTTTATCCTAGTTATACCGTTTGTGGGACAAACAGTATAAATTCTGGAGAGAGCCTTGCATGTTGTTAACTTTAATTACACAAAGACATTGGCATTTCTATAAAAAAAATGCCCCTCTCTGCAACAGCGGCTCTGACGGGCCTTCTTCTCATCGAGAAGTCATTGAAGCTTGTTATTTTAAACTCTGTGCAATGCCAACAATATAACATAGGTACTCGAAAGAATCAAATAGATAACCTCCTTTGTCGAAGCCGGTTAAATAGTCCTAACCACGTCCTAATCTTTTGTCGCACAAAAAGACCCTGGCTGATTTTCATATTTAGCTCGTTTTTTATTAAGTCACGTTAATCATTTTGTTTGATAGGAGACGTCTATTGTAATAAAAATTCAGTTATTAATTTTTTATACTTTATTTGTAGTTCTACTTTTATTAAAAATCATAGGCCCTGTTCCTTAGAAAAAACTTGTTGTAGTGGGTGCTATGATCCTGGCTAAGGTTAGTTATGTATAAGTTTGTTATAAATACCTAAGTGTAGCCCTTTTCCTTTTTCATGATTGTTTTGTGCTTTAAGTAGTCTGTTTTTAATTGTTAGTCGCAATATCATAATCATTTGCACTTTTTATGTTCGTCTCTAACCCCGATCTCTACCGTGTTTAATTTGTTGAATAAGTTCTTCATTAATTAAAACTTATTGCCATAACATACATAAAAGTTCATAACATTAGGTAATTACATATATTTACATAAATTTTTATTTAAGACCCTGTTGGGTATAGGCCTCCTCCAACAATTGCCAGGGTTTTTCTCCTGTTCGCTAACTTTCTCCAGTCTTCTTCAGCATTTTTTATTTAATTTAATCTATCCAACGTTCTCTAGGACTTCCTCTGGCTCTCTTGCCTCTTGGGCCTAGCCAATCTATACTAATATAATAAAGCGGAAGCTTTTGATGATTTGCTTGTTTAAACGCGCTAATCTCTTGTACTACCAGTCGGATAAGTAAAATCTATACTATAGGAAAAATACTATAGACTATGTACTACAAAAATTGGTTTTCAGTAGATCTAAAAATAAGTCCCCTACACAGTATATCTATCTCTTATAAATAAGCCACATTAAGGCATTTTGGATCAAATTGTATTCTAAAATCTTGACTTACTTGACTTAATGTGCTACGTCCCCTGGATGAGGCAAAGAGCGTCCACAGTAGTCCTCCATCGCGATCGGTCTTGAGTTTCACGTTTCACCTCGCTCCACGCCATACCTATGCTCATCGCTTCCGCCAAAACGGTGCGACGCCTGGTTTGACGGGGACGGCCACGCTTTCTTTTGCCTTGGGGATTCCAGCGCTTGCTTCTCTATATGATCAGAATCCCTTCGCAGCGTGTGGCCAACCCAACTCCATTTGCGACGCTTTACCTGGCGGTCGATCGGGCTCTCGTGGCATTGCTCCAACAGCTCTACTTTGGTAGCCTGATGGTCTCGGGCCAGTAAATGCCGAATATGCGACGAAGACAGCGGTTGACGACGACTTGGTTCTGGCGTGAAATGTATTTTATGACTTTCTACGTTTCGCACCCGTAAAGCAGCACGGATTTGACATTTGACCCGAAGATGTTGAGTTAATCCTTCGGGTGTATTTCCGCGATTGCCAAACAGTTACGCGAAGATAACTCGTGCTTTTGCTTTTGCGATCCTTGAAGCGATGTCCTCTTCACTACCTCCAGTTTCTGACAAGACGCTTCCGAGATTAGTGAAGTTGTGGACGCGTTCCACTGCCTCTGTGCCAATCAGCAACGGTGAAGTATTCTTCACAACAGAGTCCATCTATTGGGTCTGCCGGGTGTTTATTTTTAGTCCCGTTTCTGCCGCTTCCTGACTTAAATCTTTCAATTTAGCTTGCATGTCAGCGTGGGTCAGCAGGCTTAGGTCATCGGCGTAATCCAAGTTCTCTAAGACGTTGGATAATCCCTACTCTATCCTGCGGCGCTTGTTGTCTAAAATGCGAAGCAAAATCCCGTAAAGAACGACTAAAAAGAGGAGCGGTGAAAGGAGACAGCCTTGGCGGACAACTGCTGTACTGCTATATCGTCCGAGATGAGGCCGTCGTGAGTTACTTTCAGGAATAATTCTTGTATATACTCTCCAAGAGACGGACAATTTTTGGTGGCACTCGGATGTCCAGTAGGTGGGACCAGATGCTGGACCACTTCGGTGTATCAAACGCCTTTTCGAAATCGACAAAGGTGAGATAGATCTCCCACTGCCATTCTGATGCCTGTTCTAAAATGATACGAAGAGTGTTGATCTGATCTGTGCACGAGTGGTTCACGCGGAAACCAGCCTGCCAGGATAATATTGCAGAAAACCTTCGAGGGAATTGAGAGCAACGTAATACCTCTCCAGTTATCGCATTGACTAAGATCTCCCTTCTTGGGTACTTGTTATCAAAAGACCCTTGTTCCATTCGGCCGGAAGCTCTTCGGTGGCCCATATCCTCTCAACGCGAGGCGTCAGAACGTTGAAGGCAGAGGAGCATTTCTGCAGTTATCAGGTCGCGTCCTGGTGCTTTGCCTGTCCTCAAAGAGAAAACTGCTCTTGCAACTTCCGGAGCTTACGGTGGTTCGTGTCGATGTCAAGAGGCCGGGATGGTGTAGAACTGAATTGCAGTGCGCCAGGTGTTGTTGTTGTTGACAAACGGAAGACGTCAAAGCGATTACGCCAGCGTAAGAGCAGCCCTTCCAACGGTGACTTGAGCGGCTTCTTCTTATACTTGCTGTTACCTGCCAAGGTTTTGGTAGCTTTATAAAATTCCTTTAGGTTACCGGTGATTGCAGCTTGTTGAGCACGATCAGCAATATCATCAGCCCACTGCCTCCTATATCTTTGCGGGTGCTGCGATAGATTTATCTGCTTTTCTGACGGTATTGCATGTTAAGGTCGGCTCGCATTGCGTCATTACGGGTCTCAAGCAATCTCAGATGAAGATTTCTTCTGTCTTCGATCAGGCTCCAAGTGTGCTGTGACATCCAGTCTTCGCGAGAATGTGTCGGTTTGTGTCCTAGAGCGGCGGAGCTGGTTTCTGTATAGGCCACTTTGATGCGTTTCCACTCCTCGTCCAATGAGTCCGAACCGGTATCAAGTCCCGAAAAACGTCCCGAACGTTTTACGGATGCCCGGGTCACGCAGTTTGCGCACGTCGTACCTTCTTCAGATCTTGCCGGGTCCTCTAGCCACACGGGCCACTGCAACCTTAAGCCGGATTTCAGCAACTAACAGATGGTGGTCGCTATCAATATCGGCAGTTGGCAACCCTGCGGTTTCGGGCATCGAGCAAATGAGGAACGCCATTTGGCGCGAATGGCAAGGTGGTCAATGTGGTTCTTGGTGACTCCATCGGGTGAGTTCCACGTGTACTTGTGGTGGTCGCCATGTATAAATAATGTTCCTCCAATGGTCAGGTCGTGGTATAACTCGTGAAATCTGTTTCCGTTCTCATCACAAATTCCAAGCCCCTGTGTACCCATTTGCCGCTCGCGGTTTTTTGTTAACGTTCCCAAACTTTGTATTAGATCCCCCATGACTAGGATGATATTATTATCTTGTTTCTGAATACTCCTAAGGGTGGCGTTGAGGGCGTTGTAGAAATCGTCTTTAATATCCTCCGATGGAGATCATCCGGGCTCTCTAGTAAAAACGGGCGTACATGATTCGGTCTGAGATCGGCTTCGAGTCCAGGAGGCTATTCTTAGCTGATCCTAATATACAAAACACAAAACACAAAAAGAAGTTCTACACATGTCCGCTAAAGACTTTGAAATCATCCAACCGATCTGCCCAAACCGGTTTTATTAGAAAGGCAATAATGCGAAGATGGCTTTAGAAAAAAAACAAATTAGTAGGTAGGGTAGGTAGGTTAGGGTAGGTAGGTATGGTACGGTAGATATGTAGGGTGGGCTAGGTAGGATAGGTGGGTAGGTAGGTAGGTTAGAGTAGGGTAGGTAGGTAGGTAGAATAGGGCAGGGTAGCTAGGTAGGTAGCCAGTTACAGGAGCGAAGCCACGGGGAACAGCTAGTAAAGTACTACATTACTAAACTATATTTTTGGCTACGAAGTTGGTCAAAATAACGCATGCGAACAAATTATTTATTTATTATAAAAAAATGATCAAAATAAATTAAAATACAAAATTAATTGAGTTGAACTCAATATAAATTAAAATCAAGGAAACAGAGCATTCATAGAGTCTGTCAAGCGAGTCTTGACCCATGAACAGGCAGCAAATTCAAAAATATTACAGGTTCAACACTGATATAGTATGCTGAAAACTTGTTTGATACTTGAACTTTTATAGATTCAATGGTTTTTGAATTTGCCGCCTTTTTCATGGGACAAGACTCGCTTGACAGACTCTAGTCTTACACCTACTTAGAGATTTGCAACTTGGTTTTCTTGTAGGCATTTTTAAAGGGACGTTAATATTTTGTTCATTGAATATTTAGTTTTTTTGTAAAGAATGCATAGGTATGCAATAAAATAATAAAAATAGATGTATGATTCTAGGATGTAGGCAACAAGATTATCTAAAAAGCCGAATATTTATTTTTCTCGCGCTTGCACGAAAAAAAACATTATCTTTGGCATACTCCGCTAGGGTTGCCACCTTTTTTTATGGAATTTATTATTTTATTCAAAAAGAGGTAAAATAGATATAAAAGTATTTTAAGAAAAATATAGTTATTTTTTTTTGTAAACTTTCATTTATTTTACAAGTTGTACTGTTTATTATTTTTACCATCAAAGGTTTTTAGGGTTCCTTAGTCAACAAAAAACCGTTATAGTTTCGCCATGTTTGTTTGACCGTCCGCAGCTTAGCTCAGAAGATCTTAGTACTAGAAATCTATCATTTTGGCATGGATAAACATATTAATCACGCCGACAAAAGGTTAAAATTAAAGCGCTTAGTAGCCTGTACCCGTAAAGTGGGGATGTTTTTTATTCTCGTCTATCTCTCAGTGGGGGTATCGTTGGAATAGTCCATACAAAAATATTACGGGTACGTGAAAACTAATGTTCGATTCAGGGATCCGTTTGCATAAAATTAAGCTTTAAATTGCAAATTTTTGTTAGTCAAGTGTCCTCTCCCTCCCTGCCAGCTAAATGGTTGCTTTTGGTTAGGTGAAAAATAACGAAATTAAAAGAAAAACTATGACAGCAAAGTAGGGTTTAGAAGTTTACTAGCAATAGTCGAACGACTTATAAAATGTACTTGTAAAAGTATTTTTCTTCTTTTGTTTAGAGTTAATGTTCGGTGCTGTCATTGCCTAAAAATCAGCATGAGATATGAGCATTTCTATTGGCCTAGCGGCACTGGTGGCGCATGAATTACAGTAGTGAATACGCCCAGATTTTAGAATAAAATCTTTATAAAATCGAATATTGGTCTTTTGAAAAATTTTTATTAAATGTTCGTTATCAAATTGTCTACCCATTAGTGTTAGTACAACAAAATATTAATGATCACTTTACGAGGAGATGCATGCTATCAATCATTATTTCTCATTTTTATGGTTTTGTTGGAAGGAGATTAGTGAAACATACATATACTTTATTAAAAAAAAAAGAAATCTACCATTTCGGAATCAATATGTAGAAATTTATTGTATTTTTATTAATTGATATTTCATTTTAATTAACGAGTAGATAGCTCCTAAAAACTGCACGAAAAACTGCTAGCGCGGCGTTTTGTTCGGGGTAGCGCCTTAAGAACTTCATTATTTTTACTTAATTATGTTGGTAATGTAGCTATTTGTACGGAACCCTCGGTGCGTGAGTCCGACTCGCACTTTTCCGGCCGGTTTTTCTTATTTCTAACATAAAAGTGTTACTCTGAACAATTTATGATTATACAATATCCTTTATTATCAAATTAATTGATACTGTATTCATTTCTTCTCTCGTTGTACTAATTACTGAAAATATCCTTATACTAAAAGCGGAGGTAGCGAAAATAGAGAGAAGAAAGAAATTATTTTAATAAACATAATTATTAGTATCTTCTGTGCTTTTCAAAACCAAATTTCAGCAGTATTTTTAAATCGGTAGCTGACTTTTGAAATAATAATATATATATAGATACATTTTTTTTTTTAGTATCATGTACTTCCTTAATTCTGAATACATATCATAAAAAATATTGTTTAATTTATTCATTAAACTCAAATCATCCAATTTAAATTATTTAGATGTTTAAATTAAATTTTCATAATAAATTACATTGGTTCAGCCAGTTAGTTCATTAGTTGGATTACAATCAAACCAAGTATTAAAACTATAGTATTTTTCGTACTCTATTTCGTTTTCTATAATGTATTTTCGGCGAAAATATAGTACGATACTATTAAAGTAGATTCGGGTGGCAACCCTAGTGTATCTGTCATCATATCATATTTTGCTTTTGCGGTGTAACCAGAAAATCAGAAAACTTTTCGGTATCTTGAAGAAATCGACATCAAGGTTTTAAATCAATTTACACTTTTCAATCATGAGTTTCATTCCTAGAACGAGGTCAACTCTGTCCCGGGCTATTGTTAGCGTAAGGTGAGGATTCCTACCGGCATGTTTTATTACGCAACCTTGCTACAGTTTCAACCATTTTTGTTTGTACTTATTTTACAATACTTGCTAAATTTAAATCATCGCTAGCCCTTTGGCAGGTCTTTCTTTCGATCATGATTAATCTCATCTACGTCAGTGGTTAATCATTTTATTTCTAATTCTATTTATAGGGTGTATGACATAGTACTTTGGCATATAGGCCAGTGTCAGTGTAAGTATATAAACCGTCAGCCAATGTTTTTTCTACGCAGTGTTTACATTTCCAATATAACCAAGCCAAGCCACAGTGCAAGTTATCTTTTCTAACGATTTGTTATTATCTTATCAACTAGGTAAGACCGTTATTACATTTTTTTTCTCTCAGTGCATTACCTACCCTATTAGAGATCTTAAGTGAATTTTATTTCCACTTGGAATCTAATGAGAATAGTGTGCATGTTCAACATCTTTATAAACAAGCTAGATAAAGCAATAATGGTGCAATATTTTTCATTTCTGTCTCCAATGTCCACAATTTGTTACTGTTTTTAAACTGTATTGTTTCTTCGTCAAAACAATGCTAACGAAAACTTTACTTTTTAATAATAAAGAGAAATGCCTTTGTACTTGTCAATTGTGTTTTTCAAGCCAAGCGGCAGCTTCTTATCATAAAGTAAGATCTAAAGTATGCTCCAATGCTCGAATAAGTACTGTTTGTGAGCACGCACTGCTTGTAACATCGCATTTTCTCTTTCAATTGTCCCTACCACTTGGTCATCCTCTCCTATGTTCTATATTGGTGGTTATTTGAACCAGCACACCTCCCTCCAGAAGTTAATTAAAGCTCCTGGTTTGCTCAGAACATCTATTTAAGATCTGGGTGACCCGAGGGTTTGTGTTCTAATATGGGTTTCATTAGCCTCCATGCACGCCCTGCACAGAGGGCTCTCTGTTAGGCCTATTGTGTGGCAGTGTTTGTTTAAATCTCTTATCTAGGTATATATCCTTTTTTATAGCTATAGAATATTATTTAAAATAAGTTAAAGAGTAATCCCAATTTGACCCATGATTTCACAAAATAATTATTTTGTAGGGATTTTATTTAGTAGATTTTCCTTACAAACGGTACCTAAAGCTGATATCGCCTTTGTCGTAAGTACAGTAGGCTACTTATCCGTATTAACAAAACCACTGCAATTTGATCTTGCAATTTCTTTATATTAGTGACTGCTGCTGGGTCAGCTCAAGGTCATAGTTTTAACACAGATATGCATCGTATTGTATTAAGAACCTCTTAAAATACCTACAAAATTTAAGACAATGAGACACTATTTTCCATTATGGTTTGTTTAATGCACTACAATTTCATCATCTGTCATGCATGATACATCACATTCCCTGATAAACAAGATTGTCAAGTTTAAAAATAGTTGTGATGCATCTGCTACAGTCAGTTGCCAAAAAACAAAATCGCTTTGTGTGTACTATTATCTGAATAGTTGGTCAATGACCTGTATTGTACCAATACTTTGTAACAATTATTTACTGATTGAAAACAGTGTTTAGAGTTTCTTGCATTTTATTTTCCAAAATAAAAATGGTAAGAAAAGATGGATGGACTGTGTAAGAGGAGTGATATGAAAGAAAAGGGATTCAGTGATAAGACAAAGATGATGACGAGTAACCTTTTTAGGGTTCCGTACCCAAAGGGTAAAAACGGGACCCTATTACTAAGACTCCGCGGTCCGTCTGTCTGTCACCAGGCTGTATCTCATGAACCATGATAGCTAGACAGTTGAAATTTTCACAGATGATGTATTTCTATTGCTGCTATAAGAACAAATACTAAAAACAGAATAAACTAAATATTTAAGTGGGGCTCCCATACAACAAACGTGTTTTTATTTGCCGTTTTTTGTGATAATTGTACGGAACCCTTCGAGTGCGAGTCCGACTCGCACTTGGCCTGTTTTTTTTTATTTTGTTTTTTGGTGTGTGTATTCTTCCAATGAGTTTTTCCGCTCTTAAGTGAAGCGGGAGGGCGTGTCAGATTTTACTGACTAAACCCTCCAATCTTCTTCCTTCAGTTGCTTGTGCCAGGGCCGCAGTAACTCTTTCAATTTTATGACTGTGAGAAATCTAACTTCACTTGCATTTGTGCAACTAGCTTGATCTTTTGGACTGACAGCTTAACAATTTAAAACTATCTGTAAATGGTCTAGTTGAAATAAATTATTTGAGTTTGAATGTTGTGGTAGGTAGCAATACTTATGACCTAGTCAGTGATAAGTTTCTGATCATTTTGTATATGTAGTTTGTTATAAATTTATAAGATTATTTGTTTATAACCCTTATAAACTCTTATCTGGCTTGTTGGCTAGTCATCTATTTTTAATGTTAGTATGTTTCAAACTAGGTATGCAGAAGTTTTTGGTCACTTAGTTTATTTGTGACTATGTGTCAACAATAAAGTGAACAGGTTATAATCCTTCAATTATATACAAAAATTACATTTTTGATGTCTTCAGCTGCCATTTTGCGACTATCATCATTTTATTGTTATCATGCTGAGCAAATTGTTTGAAAATTCTAAAATCTTACTCAATCAGCAATTCACTGATTTCAGGATGTACAGCGGTGAGCCCGGCTCCGGAGCTGGAAAGGGAGGCGGCGGTGGCGGAGCCATCCGCGAGGCTGGCGGTGCTTTCGGCAAGATGGAGGCAGCAAGGGAGGAGGAATACTTCTACAAGAAGGTATTCTATCATATAAAATAAATGAGTATCTTATATTAATTTCAGAACATACAACAACAGGTCTCCTGCCAGACCAGTGCATTTCTAAAACCTTCTCCTACTGATGCCAAGGTATAGTACCATCAGCAAATGGATACAGACAGCAAACTAATTCGTGATGGTCATATAGCAAACAGATTTCTGATAGTACTATAGCAACAAAGGGTAACGCTGTTACTGTAGTTCTGCAAGCAATGTGTCCTAAGTTCAAAAATTCATTGGGCTATGGTGGTTGGACCTATGTAGTTTGGATGTTGCTCCATTTATGACTTCTTCAACCAAAACTTTGTTTTTTCGAAAAGATTCGCTAATTTTATTTTCCTTTTTAATAATTATACAATTAAGTATTCTAAAACATAAGACTAACAACAAAACACAGGGAAAAGGGCTAATTTAATTACGCATCATAAAATTCCACTACATTGATTTCAATGGGAAACGTGCCCAGAACGCTGGCAGTGCTGGCTAAGTGATCTGCCCTCTGGTCACGTGAAGAGTCGACGCGCGTTTTGCTAAAGTCTCGATAAACTCTATGAGCACTTTGACCCCCATGGAATTCCAATAAGGTTGTTACATTTGCGCCGTTTGAGCTTTTCTGCTCCAGCAGCAGCCGCCCCAGCACAGCCCGCCGTGTAAAGGATATGGGATGGCGCAAGAGTATCGACACATATTGCATTCCACATCAAAGGCCAGCCGACTTCAAAGGCATTATGATTATCCCGTCTGGTCTCTTCCCATCGTCGCGTGCCAAGCCATTGGGTTCTAACACAGCTGGCACCCTGGCGGTGACAAGAGCCCAACGTATGATGTCATTATTACTGGCGTGTAGTGTCATTATTAACAGCGGTCCTACAGCAGGATAGGCTGTAGTGACCGAGGCGGACGACTGCTTCACCACATTGACAACGATGTGGAGCTGATCCGCCAGGCGCAGAGATGTAGCGATCCGGAAGGTAGTGTCACTCAACATCGTACCTATGTTGGGTGACGGTAATGTCTGTAGCAAAACTTAATAGGAATCAATACCCCATGCCAAAGTTAGTTTAACTGGGATATCTGGCTGTCTGGGAGGTCAGGTCTGGCTATTTTTGTCATATGCATACCTACTTCATTTATTTTCCAAGATGTGCCTCAACTTTTTTCGTAATAATACTGTTGGAAGTGGAGCTAAATAATATTTTAAATAACTGACAATTTGAACATGCATTCACATTTTGTTTTGTAATTTTCAGCAAAAGGAACAGCTTTACAACTTGAAGAATCACTTGGGTCAGGAGATCTCCTTCCACCAGGACCAGATCAAGCGTCACGAGGATGCCATCCGCCGTCACAAAGAGAGGATCGCCGAAGTCGATCAACACAAAGCATAAAGACATGGAAACGGGCAACAGTTTGTAGAGAGTTGTTACTCAATTATGTTTTAAGAATGTCAACTTTATGCTTTTATTTTGTTTAGTTGTTATAGAAAGTTAAACAGCAATTAAAATGATGGCGGCATTTTAAATTGTGTTTGATTTGTATTTAAGAAGATTTATAGTCGGCTTCAGAATAGGAAACTTGTCCAGAGAGCCATTCGGTATTAGCGATGGTTATAGTCCAAATTCCTAAATCTTACATTTTTTAATCACTTGAAATTTCTATAGCGTTTAACTTTCCCATACATTTTTGATATTTTTCCAATCGCTATGGCCTCGCTTTCGTTGGTAGAATGTCACTTGACTAAGGTCCGAAGGGTCCAAATGCAGCCCTCTTGCTGTAACTCACGTGTCCCGTCTGTCTGTCGTCTGTCACACAGGTTGTACAGCCAAACGGTTGGAGATACGTCTTCAAAATTTCACAGTACCCAAAGTTTACCCAAAGCCATAAAAAAATATCATAAAATATTTTTAAAGATTTTTTCCTCTAATACAGCTAAAGGGGAGCGCGATATAAAATATTTGACCTACCCCGAGATTGATATCATTGTTTAGAGCTAAATGTGCATTATCCGCCACGCACTTAGCCGTTTTTTTTATGACTATACTTTACAGGAACTTGTTTTTAGGTAAGTATTTTTAACGGCCGCTTTTTCCTCAAAACTAGGATATCGACACCCAATAAGAATAACAATGTAACTCAATATGGCATGGTTTTCAACACAGCAATTTTATTTTTTTGCATAAGTTATTATTTATTTCCAGCTGCAAGCTTACGGGACTTCCACCGCATTGTACCTTATTGTACGATTACGAAATATACCGACAAAAGGAAAATTTAGGATAAATATTATTTTAAGCAACAATTACAATGTGTGTCAATGGTACATTCGGATAATAAAACATGTTAAGTACTATGGAAGAGCTAATAAAACTCGCTTTATAATAACTATTTTAATTCAATTTAGATTCACAACGCTTTAGGCTCTGGTGGACACAGGTCTGGATAAAATTGTCTATGCTTGTCTACCGTTCGCACGCAAGAGTCACCTAGCGGGTTTCGTGGTACAAGTAAGCAGATTGGGATGGGATGCGTTCTTTCTTCGCATGATATCCTTGGCAGCCTACTTGATTTTCTTCGGCTGATCCTTCGTCATGCGCGGACGCCGTGACGGATGTGTTGCGTCAGGGAATGGAGTACTACTTCCGTTCTCTGACTTAACAATGTCCAGCAAAGGCCGGCCACGGTATGGCGCCGCCGCCGATTGTGATCGCGCAGACGCGATAAAGCATGAGGCGTACCTGGCATGGGTCAACGCTCGAACGCGCAATGTGAGTAACGTGGGTCAGAGGAAGAAGCCCTTCAACAGGACTGCCAAGTCCTGCAATAAAGTGGTGTGAAGGGCTCTGTTCGACCACATTGGCCTAATAGGGACCAAAGTTGTTTCTTTCCACACTACCACCATTGCTGAAACCCGACGGGTCACTGGCCCACAACCTTTTTGCGGAAACTTCGCGTCTGCATTCTGGTAATGCGCGGCCTCCTCTGTCTCCTGGCGGATGTGAGACAAATATGGCGGACATTCGCATCCATTATAAGGACGTTCGTAGGGTGATCCGATTTCATAACAAATATTGTGCCCTAAACAGCACACTTTTGACTGGCTCCCTTTGATCGAAATCCGCCATTTTCAAATTAAATTGAGAGCTAGAACTGAGTGCGGTTAGAAATAACAGAATTTCTTAAAGAAATCCATAAGGAGATGAGTACATTTTTTTTTTTAATTATCCTAATGTAATGTGACTTACTCGAATTTGATGTTTTACACGGGTTAACTAATGAACTATAGGATCGATTTTTGTTATAGCGAAAGTTTAAGGTTATTTTGATAATAGTAAATTGTTGGTCACTAGTTTTCACAAACTGACTTTTCCAATCATCGACAGTTGTCGATAATATTTGAAAATTTAATTGAAAATATGTCATTTGACAAGCGAATATAGTTCTTTTTGTTTTGCGTATTTGGTAGATATTTGAAATAGATTAATCAAAGTCCAGCAGTCCAGCTACCAGTAATCGACAGTGTCGTAATATGTGTCGATGATTGGTTATTACAGATGGCTCCGAGAAAAATTATACCCCGACCAATTAGCAAAAGCCGTTGGGGTTGTAAAATATGGCGAAATAATTGCAGTTGCTGCGAAACATTTCGGACTACCTAAGATTACGCTCCATGATTAAAATTCGGGGAAAACGACCATACTGTCTTACTCTTTGTGCATTGTCACAAATCACACCTGACGCTTCATTTATCAAAGTTTTGCTCGTAAAATGGTATTGAAGTCTTAATTTTATACCCAAATATTACGCATATTCTGCAACCGATGGACTAAAGCTCATTGCAAAAAAAGACTCAAGGGAAAGCGGATAGTGGAGAACCTTTCCAAAATTCTTCGGCAAGAGGACTTTGTCCCAGTGTTGCAAAAAGCTCTCACAAATATAAAAAAAGATAGCGTCCAAAATGTATTCCGAGCGGGGGTCTTTCCATTTGGTCCTAATTACCCGATGAATGAATAAACTAGTGTCTGAAATTAGACAAACCGAAAAAGAAACCACGACTAAAACCAATCCGATCCGAACGTTATGTCATTCAAATTCGTTGGATGTTCTCCTACAACGTTAGACACATTGAGGCGAAGTGTCACCGACCGATTTATCTAAAAAATATCCAAAGGAACAAACTAACAATATCACCAAGACTAATATTAACCAACCTGTTTAAATACCGGAACTTACTTGACCAATCGGTTCACCCGAAGTAACAGGCGATCTCCATATGCAACACAACCTAATCTTATCGACACAGTTAATACAATAATCGACCAAGACCTTCCACCACCGAAACCTTCATCTTCGTCTGGTTTCTTTATAGTAATAGGAATGAATAGCCTAACTCAACAACCTATCATTAGCACCTACCATGGAACTGCAGTAGGTACACAACACCACAAAAGAAGTCTTTGGAAAATGTTTTTTTTGGGAGTGATTGTTCCATCTCCTTTCAAGAGGAGTTTATTGTGGCTGAAAAATTTGGATAGTAATAATAATAGAAAAAATCCACCAACAGTAACAAGTAAAGCTTGGAAAGAATATAACAAGAAAAAAGAAACTGAGATAAATAAAATACAGCAAAAAAAAGAAGAAGGAGCAAGACAGAGAAGAGATAAAAGGACATTAAAAGAACAGTTTAACCAATTAAAAGAAAAGTAAGATTAAGAAAGCAAAGAATACCGTTCAAGAAGGTTTGACTTCAGAAGAGTCAGATGTGGAGATTTTATACGCTGAAAGTGATATTATTTATAAATTAAAAGATGACGAAAAGAAAGAACCAGGTAGAGCAAAAATGCCGTTTTGTGGAAAAAAAGATAAGTACCCCCAATGCGCCCATTAGCCCAAATGGGGACATCACTATAAACATACTTGTCAGATTGTAGAACTAGATTTTATTCTTAAACGAAATTTTATTGCCAACCTTAGATTACATATATTCAAAACGATGGGTTGGTACGTTGGTACCTACATACAAATATTTGAAAATACTTTCAAATTCAATTATAAAAATAAATCAAACATATAGTCACTGCACTTCACATAAGAATTGTCATAATAACTCAAATCGATAATAATGATGAAATTGAGGGTATTTTGAAGGCGTCCTCATTTGGGCACGGCGGACGTACATGGTTTATTAAGCTACTGGCATATCTAGAAGCTAATGACATCCTAAATGATTGCCAATACGGCTTCCCCCGAAATCGTTCTACTAGGGATCTTCTAGCGTATGCCATTCACATCTGGAGTAAGGCCGTCGAGAAGCGCTCGCCGTCTCCCTCGACAACTCGAAAGCTTTCGTTAGGGTCTGGCACGAAAGACTAATTAGTAAGCCTCCTTCATTCGGTCTGCCCGGTGGTATGTGTTATTGGATTGCAGATTTCCTGAAGGATCGGGCCTTTCGAGTGGTTATCGATGGCTGCTCGTCGAACCAATTGGATATTAATGCCGGAGTTATTTTTGCTCCTCATAAACGATCTGTTAAAAACCTTTGGGTATGCAGACGACAGCAAAGTTGCTGCGAGATACATGTCCAACGCACGGGCTACCGGGCCGCAGATCCGGTCTCTCCGTGAAGCCATGGTGGAGTGCTTGAGCTTGTTCTTGAAGGCAGTCTTCAAATGGGGTGTTGCCAATCTGGTCAGGTTTTATGTTGTTAAACCCAGGCGTGCCTTTTCTGCATAAAAAGAGCCAATCATAATCGGTTCCTTCCTTCCTAGGTATATACGTGCCGATAACGGACCATCATGCTTGAGCTGCTTGGCGTTGCGCTGACATTGACCCTCAATTTTGGCCCGTACATTGAGACAAAGGCTCAGCTGGCTGCCAATGTTATAGGCCAATGAGTAGGTACTGTTCTCATCTCTGGGATGGATCTGCCAATTACCAGTTTGATGCACTTGAGTTAATCGAAAAGCGGGCCAAGAAGCTCATCAGCAATAAGGCACTGATCGAGTCAAATCTCCAGAGCCTTGAACATCGTTGCCGAGTTGCCAGCTTGCCGGTTTTTTTATCAGTTGCATTTCGGAGAGTGTGCTATGGATTTACATGATCTAATTCCCCCTAGCCCGTTCCGTTAAGATACTACAAGACATACGGCGATGAACCATCGATACATGGTGAACATCTCACCCATACGCGCCTAACGTTTTGGGAATACTTTCATTGTGCGCTAAGGAGTGGCATTCCCTGCCGGAGTTTGTGTTCCCCGATAGCTACAACCTAGGAGTCTTTAAGTCAAGAGCGAATAGGTTACTTTTAGGCAAGCCTGCTTCACTGTCGACCACGTCATCGCTTACCATCAGGTGGGATTTATTATAATTCATCATCATCATCAGCCTTTTAATATTCCCCCTGCTGGGACACAGGCCTCTCTGTGAGAGGGAATGGGCCGTAATCCACCACGCGGCCCCAGTGGGGGTTAGTAGATGTCACATGTTTTCGAGTTTTTGTTTCTAGGACATGTCGGTTTCCTCACGATGTTTTCCTTCACCGTTTTGAGAGCAGTGGTGATGAGATAATTTACACAAAGTAAAGCGCCTGCCTGGGTTCGAACTCACGACCTACAACTTGTAAATCACGGCCGCCACCACTGGGCCACCACTGCTCTATTATGATTATTTAAGATTAAAATATCATTAATGAATTAGAAATAATGGATATTACATTATATATTTAAAAAAAATATATAGGTAGGTAGCTGATTGGTTGCTTTGTATATCATCATAGAGTGTTTTAAAGTTTTAAGAAAAACCTTTTCAAACTTTTTTAGCCTCCACAAATTGGCAAAGTAGTAAATACATGCATATAAAATTATGCATAGGTACCTAGAGTCTTGGTAAGAATAATGTCTATGGACGATAGTAATGATAGCGAAACTTATAGCGAAAGAATATGAAAAAAAATTGAGATTGTGTTGTGACTGAACATCTTGATCCTCTGGCATCAATCCACGTGGCCTTATTCATCGAACGCAGTAAAACATTTGACTTTTTCGGTGTTAAATTTATAGTACCTATAATTTTATTTGTTTATTAGTAAGGTACGATTCGAAAATGATAACTGAGTGCGATCAGAGTGCCATCTATTGGAATGTGTTAGTACTATGATGAACATGTCTCAAGTAAAATATGCGAAACCCTCCGTTGTCGCAGGTTCGAAAAACCCGGTTTCTAAACAGAATGTTCTCGCCTTCATTATTTCATTTTTATAGTTTGTGTATTATTTAGGTACATTACTTTTAATAAAACAATATTTTATTTTTGTTTTTTAGCTTAATAAAAATTCTAAAACAATCTCTTCTTGTCCCAATAGATGGCGCTTATTCAGAATGTTCCAAATAAACCTCCAGTCTACTTCAGTCAGCTTGAGCTATATACCATGTTTTTATGTTTTCATCGAGTTGCAGACCCTGCAGACAGCGTGCTACTGTAATTTATAAGTACAGCACTTTCGCTTTCACCTGAATACTCTCTGTATAAAAACCTGACTGACTGAATTTGCTTGTAGGTACTGGTCATAGTGTTAATTATGAAGTAAATAAAATAGGGACTTGAAGACGTTATCTTTGTTTTGGCAGGGAATAAATTGTATTGGACGCATTTAGATAGCTATCGCACGACTTGTTTGTTTTGACGTATCTTCAATGATACACAGACGGTCGTCGTACTAGCAAATAATATTTCTGTCTTGTCCATGACCAAAATTTGAACAAGTTTCTTTGTAGGAATGCGTCAGGGAAACAACAGAGTTGTAGCTGTAGGGCCCGTCGATGGAACGGAAGGAGAATTAGGGCCCTGTTTTTGTGAACCCGACGACTGGGCCATTATTCTTCGACGTAATAAATAGGAGTGCGTGACGCGAAATATAGCTCCATCGACCATCGGGCGACGACCGAACTCGGCTCACACGAGCGAAGTTAGCTGCGGAGTAGCCGAGTGCGGGGCGCGCGCCCTCAACGCACTGAACCGAGTACCAAGCGCTACTCAGTTTACTACAAACGCAAACCGACGCCGCATGTCGTTTCGCGCGCCGTTTCGACCCGTGTGTATGGTGTTAGTGGAATAACATAACAGCAAATTGTTTTGTGCTGTGTATTATTGTGTGATAGTGTCATACTGCTGGAGCGACCGTTCCGGTTCACATTGTTGTGATGCATTTGAGGATATACCTATGGCTGTCTTGTGTAGTCCTCGCAGGATACGTTCGAGCGACAGAGGTAAGGGGGACCGTCTTAAATGCGGCACTCGCCCGGCTTTTTGTTGTGTGAACACAGGGAATGTGATTTTGGTCTTGTAAACGTAACGCCGAGTTTAATTTGTACTAAAGTTGCATCGACTTGCGTAACTGTTTTCAATGTCAACATTAGTCAACACAGTTCCCAATGAGAGAGTTAACTTGTGAGTCTGTGGGTGAATTAACGTGTAAACGTTAACGTGCGGCTGAGTTCTGTATAGGTTGGTTACCTTGAATGTGCGGTAATCGCAGGTAAACAATCGTTATCTCGTTCGTTCCCATCGATTCGTGTCGCGTTATTTTGTTTCCGTATCAGTGACTATCGCTGGATAGTGTGCGTCGTTGTAAACACAGACGGGTCATGAATGGGAGCGCGGTGTCGCCCACGTTTTGGGAGAAAGCTGAGACACCGACCGCACACCTACATAACCAACCATTGGCTGCGGGCACGGGCGCATAGATTGCCGTGAACCCATTACGTTGGGTTATTTATTAGTAACTTCTTACTAACGAACTCATTTGCTTCACTTGCGAAGAAGGGCTTTTGTTATCTTGGTACTACAGTCCTGACTCACAGTTGCAATAAGTACAATATTATTATGTTATCTACCCAGTCACATACGTAGACGTACCTTGCCATCAGTACCTCTACCTACCGACTTAACAGATTTAATAACCGAGTGGGCACGCTTCTTGGAATCTATAATTTACGATTTTATGCTTAACTTTAATCATCACAATCCCACGTGACCTCACTTTGTAGATCTACCCAAGGTTTACCCCTTTAGTTCTTCGTAAGAAGGTATGTATAAAACATTTGTCTTGAGAAAATATTTTGCGAGCCATGGCCGGCTGGATGGAGGCTTCAAAGGACGGCACAGGACAGGACACGGCCAGTCACAACTTCATAGATTGACGACAATTTAATTCCGTCTTTGTAAAATGAGACTGCCCGTTAGACGGTCTAGATCAACAGTATTAGGTCCATAAAAAGTACCTGTAATACTTTACTAGGTATTTTATTAGATTACCCTTATTACATAAATATCTAACAGATCAGTTCTGTCTAGACAGTTTTCATTATCCGCTTAGGTGCCCTTTTAAAGGACTCTTTAGTACTTTCCAATCGAATCCCATTAAATCGGTGAACCTTGGATTATACTCGTACCTACTTACGTAAGTATACAAACAAATGTCATTGAAAGGTGTGTGCTGTGTAGGTAGACCTTAATGGGTAGATTCGTTAAGAACATACCTAATTATCTAGAAGTAACTTGGTGCCTACATAAAACTAGATACCACCGCCTAAGATATTCCTAAAGGTATAGATATTATTACGTAACAATTTGCCTGGCATACTCAAAATCTACCTTTTGTTTGAACTGCCTAAACTCACATTAAAAGAGTCAAAATCTCGACACTAGCACATTCTATAATCAAATAAAGAACCTGCTAAAGGCTCAAACGCAGTTTTTTTTATAAAGAACCGCCCTAGTAGCTTAGCTATCTGGCTACCTGCTCGCCATCTTTAATCCAAATAAATAAGTTTAAGTACATACAGACTTATTAATTCTTGCGTCAATAGCTCGAAATAATCTGATACCCGAGAACCATGCGATATATAAGTTGGTATGCACTTTCCTTTGATGTTTCAGGTATGCAAACTTTATTGCTTCTAACGAGAAATAAATATCATACCATAGCAATATTACGAGTATATTCTAAAACTAGCTGACCCCCGGGGCTTCGCTCCCATGAACTGGCTACCTACCCTGCCTACCCTGCCCGCCCTGCCTGCCCTGCTAGCCCTGCCTACCCGGCCTACCCTGCCTACCCTGCATGGACTGCCTGCCCTGCCTACCCTGCCTACCATGCCTGCCCTGCCTACCCTACCTACTATTTTTATCTATCATCAATAGTTTTCTCAGCGCACGCCAAAGAGTGAATTTTTCTAGGCAACATTTTGTTACCTTGGGTTACATTATTGCAATTTTCATAAGGATCTCTATTTTTTTTGAAAATATATTATAGCCTATGACACTCAGGAATAATTTAGCTTTCTACTGGTGAAAGAGTTTTCAAAATTGGATCAGTAGATCCAGATAATATCCCTTACAACGTCACAAACTTTACCTCTTTATAATATTATTAGTTTAAATAAAATGTGGTATAACTAAGGACACGAAAGGTGCTCTACAAAGTTGTTCAAATTATGAAAAAGAGTTTTCAAGTGGGAAGGGTTTTACCATACTACACCATTTCAATCATAAACAACATGATATAAACTCAAACTCTTCTATATATGATTTGTCTATTTATAAAACAACTATCAACCAGATGTTATTTTAAGTGGTCATAACGTACATACTTTATTTACGAATATCTATTACCGACTACATAACAGATTGGTCTTATTAAGGGGTTTTGATAATAATTCAGTTTCACTTTGACCTTGACAAAAATGTAAAGTGATATTGACAGGTTGTTCCATACGAGATAACATCCTCTTTATAAATTAAAGGGGAGGGTCGCACCCAGAATATTTTAATGTTGAATAGAAACAGGTTTCCTTAGAGACAAAAGACATTATACTTTCCTGGCTGCCAATTCTGCCAGGTGCAAGAAACCCTTAAAACTTAGCTTCAACAATGCCAAAGTGGATAAGGTTTTGATTAATCTACCTACCTGTCTTTTTATAGAAATATAATTAACCGGTTGTGTGACGTAATTACCGAAACAGTGAAAATGACTCTGTCTCTCGCGTGGATCCATGTTTTAGACACTCGAGGGGCTAAAGATGTCCAGCAGGTGTCGATTGATGGAATCAAATCCTTCGCCTTGTCGAATTCACATACGCAACTAGGCTGCAGATAATATAAATCCCCTTGTTAGCAGATTGTGATTGGCTGACCATAAACAACTCGCACATCTTATAAAATTGGAAGGAACGCTCACCACTCAGCAGCCGTATTGCGTAAGTGAATAAGGCAACGCTAAGGGTTTGACCGCTATCAATCGACCAATCACACAGACGGAAATCGACATCGCGTCATTCGTCGATATGATAGCGGTCAAACCCTTCGCCGTGCCGAATTCAATGTGCAATTTGGCTGCTGTATTTCTGAAGATATACTGCATTATTCGCAATAAATACACCTGCTCGAAATGACTAACTCTTATGCTATTAGGGGCCCCCCGTTTTCCCCATGTTGGGAGACATCCATGAGGATTTCCACACGCCATAAAAAGGGTCAGTAAATTTTGGGTCACATAAGGTACACACCTATTGAGAGACTTCTAAAGATTTTCCAAAGAACCTCGATAGACATTGAACAGGTTTCATTCACATCTTTATCTCCTTGGTAATCAGAGAAATACCTAAGTAATTATCCTAGAAATTCTTCAGAATAATCACTGAACTTACTTGTACGAAACCGCAATGCACAGATGGTAAATGCCAAAGCATAAATTGAAACCACGCTTTGCATTTATAATATCTAGGCAAATGTTTGTGAAATGTTGAGCGGTTAGAACATATTTTGTGGTGATAGATAGCCTAGACTTTTGTGTATTTAGGACCATTTATCCTTTCACCCTTTTGAGTTTAAATAATAAATCATTGCTTAGTACAGTAACGGTGATAGTACTTTTTCATGTGGAACAATTTAAAAAATGTCTGGCTATAGTTAGGAATATTGTAGTTTTTACCAATGTAAAGAAGGCGAGAAGAATCGTGATTAACCCTCTATTATAGCAAACTTAGAACACAACATCCGTATCACCAACATTATTTTCAAAACGAAAGACTTTCCACCATATCATGAAGAATTAGATCGGAGAGGTAACTGGAAAGTAAGACTGGTAACAAGTACACACTTATGTGTACAAGCGTTTGTTTCGTTCATCCTGGAAATGCCAAGTGCATCTTTAATTCTAATTAATCATAATATAGGAATCGATTACATGATAAATAGCCACAACCCCATCGCTAGCAAGAACACCGCACAGTTGGCACTACCGAAGAGACGTAAAATGGCGATGAACTGGAAACAAACGCCAACATGACAAAGCTAACGGCCTGTAAGGAGCCTAATCGCTACCAAAGCCGTATCAGTATGTTTTGTAGGTGTCCCTGTTTACTGATACTGTGACTAAATCAGAATTAGAGTGTAGAAATGCCGAACTTATTAATTGATGCTTGAGTATAAGATCAAATGCCCAAAAAGCAAGCCCACCTAGAAGAAAGGAGTGTCGGAGAGATCAGAACTACGCGTTTCACTGACACCAGTCAGCATGCTACTTACTTTCTGATATTTGCTTGAAATACTACCGCTAAATAAGTTTGAGTATAAATAAATGTTTTTGACAAAGGCAAGAGAAACCAAAACATCGCACTACAATACTACATATATTGGCCAGGATTACGACAGATTTTTTTACGTAACAAAGTTCTGGAATTCGTGTTACTAAAACTGGATAAACAGACATCAGATTCATGTTTTATCAATGCAAATATTGCTTATCTTTTGCAGGTGTGTCAACATGTTACGCCTAAAAACGTTACTAGAGCATTTACATAATATTTTGAGTTCGACATGATAAGAAGGGATGAACTGAAACCTAAAACTCATGCATTTGTAACTAGACAGTTGTTAGTTCGTCTAATTTTAAACAAGATGGTTGGAGAGACGACAAAGCCGTTACACGTGTCACGGTTGGAAATATCTAGTGCTTGTTTAACCGCTAGGAACTCGCTCGAAAGAAGTATTAAACTGTATTGAATGATGAGTATACAATGGGTTTGCGTAGATCTCAGTTTAGACAGACTGGTGGATCTTTAAAAAGAATGAAAGACAATTTCATCGTCAAACAGTCTTCATAGCCGAAACAGTAATTAAATTTAAAAAACCCGACTGCTGAAGCGAACTAAAGGGTTGTAAATAGGAAGAAAATCATGCTGTGCAGCAGGAGGATACGTATGTTTTTGGTAAGACAGCTCGTGATTATGTATTCTCCGACATGGATGGTCAAGACCTATCTAACGATGTCTAAATTATATAAATCCGTCTAGTGTTTTGAAAGTTATTAAAGAGGTTATAAAGAATATAACATGCATGTAGCATACAAGATACGCGCGAAAATATAACTCTTTCCTTGCAGCGGGTAAAAGACAAAATTCTACATAAAAATTGGTATTAAACACAAGAAAAACTGTTTTGTTTAGCTAGTGTCTACGGCAGACAGAACTTAAGTGGGCTTGCGTGCGCACTCTCAAATGAGTCTACAACTCATTACTCCATAAGTCCATACTTGCCCAATGATGAACTTCGTTTTTACCTCAATTCTGCCAATGGGCTTTTAATGGATTGTTTCTAACATGCGTCCATCTGCTAAGTGCCACTGCCATTATCACTAAGACCAAGTAAAATTAGATTGATGACATGAATGACATTAGGGTCTAGAGTCCAGACAAACGACATTTTACCAGCGATAAAGATCATCTTAAAGTACAAAATGATTGGGATGGACCACGTCAATCTCATACAGAGGAAATTCTATTAAAATAAAGTCTCGATAGCGCTACCGATATTCCGCCTAGTCCGTTTCATCATCGGACTACAAGACATACGGTGATGCGCCATCGGTTCATGGTGGACATCCCACCCATAAGCACTAAAAGTTCTGGAAATACTTTCATTATGCGTACAGCTAAGGAGTGGAATTCCCTGCCGTAGTCTGTGTTTCCCGATAGCTACAACCCAGGGGTCTTTAAGTCAATAGTGAATAGGTTATTTCTAGGTAAGCGAGCTTCACCGTCGACCACATCATCACTTACCATCAGGTGAGATAGTAGGCTAACGCGAGCCTATCCATAATTTAAAAAAATAATATCGAACTGTCCCGTGATCAATCGCTTATATTTTGGCATATCGATAATCGCCATCGCTGATAGAATTAACATTTAGTGTAACTGTAGAGCCTCTGGCATTTTGACGATCGTTATCGTTAGACTGTCACTTTATCTAAGCCCTAAACGTCATACATTGCGTATTCCTAGAACAAAGCATTAAATTCCACTTATCTTTTATTCAGCAAGGCACGCAATGTATCGATTGTCTTTTTTAACAGTCGAGACACAGGCCGCGTATTCCACTTCAACTATTAAGTCGGGGCACGAATCGATTCATCGTTCGATTTGAGTGTTGTTGGAAGACTACGGCTCAAAATATTATTGAGGACCACCATGTTATTGCATCAGAAAATGGTTCATTTCATCAGAAAATTCAATGTTATTGCTTTTTCTTGAATTGTGTGAATATCTTTGATGAGCTGCTGGTGAAGGAGACAAACACAAACGAACGGACAGTAAATACTTTGGCACTAAAAATAAACACTTTTCTTTCTTCTTCTTCTTTCTTTCTTTCTTTAAATAGGCTATATATATGCCTTGTCAGTTCGTTTGTATGAAGCGTTTTCGACCGACGATTTTGGTTGGTCGATGAGAGGTGAGAACAGCTGCTACGTAGGTAGACAGGAACATAGACTAACACACTAGAAGGCATATCATAAGAACAATAAAAGACATAGAACTAGTTGATTCCGAGTCCAGCAATAAACACCTATCACCAACATTCCTACCCAACCAAAGTTATTATAAAACTTCCAGAATTCCAGGAAAGAAACAAAGCAATAATAAAATTTGTCAGACCGTGCTACGAGCTAGACAAAAAGGGGGCTCCGTCAATAGAAATAAAAGAGAGCGCACAGTCGGACTTGCAGCCGGGACCGGAGTGATGCCGCTTGGTAACTAGCTGTCGCAGAGGGACCATTTTTTTTCTTTTTTATTTCGCTATGGAAAATGGCTGTTGGATTTTTTTATGCTCGATGGTTAGGTGGTGAATTAGATGTTATGATGTAAGTAGTAAGCTTTAGGACACGCTTCTGTACCTATTGATAGTTTCATTCACTTATTTTTTTTATTTGTAGTTTCGTTTTGTTGTTTGTCCTAATCGAGCAAATTTTTTTTGAAGAGAAAATTTCTTCAGCAGTGTTTAGCTATTTTCGGAGGAAGGGAGGGGGGGGGGGTACTCGTTTGCATGGATTCGCGTCAGGGAAATACTGATGTGACATCGTCATCGACATGCTAATGTGACCGCGTCGCCCGTCTGTCACATAAAATCACCATCCCGTCTGTCATTTAAATTTTGTCGGCAGACATCGTGGTTGCCGATAAAAAAAAAATTGTGTTCATTTTTTTCCTTGGCAATTCAAAAGTGGTTTTACATCGTTAAATTGAAATACATGAATTGAGATATAGAATAAAATATAGATACCTAGTCATTTTGTCAATAT
Organism: Orthosia cruda; assembly: GCA_964057195.1. NCBI lineage: Eukaryota > Metazoa > Arthropoda > Insecta > Lepidoptera > Noctuidae > Orthosia > Orthosia cruda. The sequence goes on along the minus strand of OZ059832.1, from coordinate 6,860,018 downwards.
TTAATGAAAATATCTTTTGAAAGTACAGCTCTATTAAGCCTGAGAGTGAATTGAAAGCGTTGTGCATTGCACCTAAATTATTTTATAAAACAATATAAAGTATGTTGGTTTATATCTAAACAATAGCTGCTACTATATTATTCATTAGAATTTATTAACTACAGTTAACAATGCAAACGGTTTGTAAACGCACTTGTTGTTTAATACCGTTTTAACGTACATTATGACTAACATGTAAGTACTTTTTGTTTTATTCTTTAATTATTTAAAGGAGGTAGTTATTAATTATCGCTTCAATTTTTTTAATGTTTATTATCGCGTATGATTACTTGTCATTTCATGTTAACTTCTGTAGAAAAATATTAGGTAATTCAAAACTTACTTAATGCTAATTATTTGCCTTCCATTTTCATGTAAAAAAACCGATAAATTCGGTAACTTGAAAGAGAAAAGAAGTAGGTATTCGTTTCTACGTCATTCAGTTCATTGTTCCAAACGTAAACCATATTTTAATTTATTCCCTCACGTATAATCACTATCTCCCTTGATGACAAGCCATGATGCAAACGACGACGCAGCTTAAAAAAAATAGAATGATAGGCCCCAAAATCCCACTTGCAATACCACCAACTAGGTAGAATCGAAAAAAAAACAAAAGAATGTTAAGCGCCATCACGCCATCTCGCACTGACAGCTACCTACCATCGCGGCGCATGGGGAACCAGACGTGTGAAAATAGGCCGGACGAGAACTGACGACCCTCCCCATTGTTGTCATAGTTTTTGTTGCCACTGACCAGACATTGTTTAAGGCGGCCCGGTTGTACGGTACAGAACGTAAAGTAGATGACGGTTTGTAGAATTAATTTGTAATAACTACGGAAAATTATGGTTTGTTGTCGTTTTTGTTAAAGAAAAGTTGTAAATTGAAATTGGGGGCACTAGTGCGGCAAAGTTTAGTACTTACCGTACTTTGCCGCACTAGTGCAAAATTTGAAAAGGAACGCGTGTGAAATACATTGCATTTCGAACATACAATCGGTGCGATAGGAGCTAGTTATTAAGAAGTCTGTTGAAAATAATTAGGACTACTTACATACACTACCTACTACATAATTACTGAACTTGATGCAATGATATTATAGTAAACAGATATGTTATGAGCGCGCGCATTGTGATGACACGAATACGTCCTAATTGGGACGTTATAGTCTTTAGTCTATGTCACGCATGGCGAAGATCGATACGCTTTGTTGAAACAAAAACATAATTAAAAAAAATGCCCTCATGTGTATTTTGAAAGTGTACATATAAAACAGAAAGGATCTCATACCATATGTAAGTACGCAATACACCTCAATTTACTCATTTTTTTTTTTTTTTTCCTTATATTCTGATATTTGGAGGTTAGAAAAAGATAGAAATGGTAAATACATTGGTGGCCAGAATAATGTTTCTTTACATTCACACGTATGTGACAAACACTAGCTGTCTCTTTTGTTCTTGTTGGTTTTATCAAGCCATCCCTTTCGACTTGTAGTGAAATGTCAGATGAATGAAAAGTGTGTATGTGTGCTGCCGCTGCAGTGCGGAACACTTTTTTCGGTTGTTTTGTAAGTGTATAAAGTATCTGTTTACGTTTGATGTCAAAGATTGCCAATTTAGGAAAACTTATTTAGGAAAACTTTTTATTCAGCCTACTCCCATCAATTGCTACTGAGAAGTTCCACATGGAAAACCCAATAACAAAAAACTAGTTAAGTCCAAAACAAACAGTCCTAACGTATTCCAGTTACTTATGTAGATATTGTAGATGCATATGTATTTCTTTTCATAGTTATGCAAGTCTGCAATACGGGTTTGCACGCAGACGTTCATTTGTTTTTGCAGATAATTTATAACTCTGTATGCATGCAGATTGTTACCTAAATGGACGTAAATAATAGTAAATAGTTGCTTACTTAAGCTTAGAGTTGTGTAACAAAAGATGTGCTAATCGGTCAATGAGGATGAAAGAATTAACGTTAGTTTAAACTTGAAAGAGAGATCCGCAAGGGAACCACGGTTACAGACATATCCCGAAGAATTGCCAAACTTAAGTGGCAGAGGGCAGGGCACATTGCTCGCAGAACAGATGGCCGATGGGGCAAAAAGTTCTGGAGTGGCGACCGCGAACCGAAAGACGTTGCGTTGGAAGGCCTCCCACCAGGTGGACCGATGACCTGGTGAAGGTTGCGGGTATCCGCTGGATTCGGGAAGCACGGGACCGGTCAATGTGGCGACGCCTGGGGGAGGCCTATGTCCAGCAGTGGACGTCTTTCGGCTGATATGATGATGATGAAATTTGGAACGTTGACTAAGGTTCAGAAGTATAGCGGTCAAAGTTTGTTAGCTATTCTTCTGGACATTAGTCAACTTCCAAGTTTAAACTGACTTTATTTATTTCTACTTATTTAGTTCACTTAGATCTATATAGTTTACTAGCTGACCCCGGGGCTTCGCTCCCGTCAACTGGCTACCTACTTACCTACCCTGCCTGCCCTGCCTGCCCTGCCTACCCTACCTACAAATTTTTATCTGTCATCAATAGTTTTCTTTCACGCCAAAGGATGAATTTTATAGGCAACATTTTGCTATCTTGGGTTACATTATTGTAATTTCCATAAGGATCTCTAATTTTTTTTAAATATATTTTAGCCAATAACACTCCGGATTTAAAAAATTCTTTCACCAGTATAAAGTTAAATAACTTTATACTGGTGAAAGAATTTTTTAAATCGGTTCAGGAATTCTAGAGATTACCCCTCCTACAACGTCACAAACTCACAGACTTTACCTCTTTATAATATTGGTATAGAAGTATAGATTACTTGCGGATATTGATAGATAGAAAAACTTCAATATCCCAATTATTATATAAGTAAACTAAGTTGTTGTTCACTACGACTTCGCTGCCATGGCCTATCATTTTCTCTTGAAATTAGCATGTTTTATTTGATATAATGATTTTCAGGCCGGACTATAAGAGATATACATTCGTTCCGAACTTCACCTTATGTGATACAGCTCTAAATAAAGTCGAGCAATTTAAATATTTGGGCCACTGGGTCACTGTGGACCTTAAGGACAGTGTGGATATTGAAAGGGACTGTCCGATTGAAGTCGATCGAAAAGCGGGCCAAGAGGCTCATCTGCGATGAGGCACTGGTTAAGTCAAAGCTTTGAACATCGTCGCCGAGTTGCCAGCTTGTCGGTTTTTTATCGGTTACATTTCGGGGAGTGTGCGATGGAATTGCATGATATAATTCCACCCAGCCCGTTCCATCATCGGACTACCAGACGTACGGCGATGCGTCATCGGTACATGGTGGACATCCCACCCATACGCACTAAACGTTTTGAGAATACTTTTATTATGCGTACAGCTAAGGAGTGGAATTCCCTGCCGGAGTCTGTGTTGCCCGATAGCTACAATCTAGGGGTCTTTAAGTCAAGAGTGAATAGGTTACTTCTAGGCAAGCGTGCTCCACCGTCGACCACATGATCGCTTACTATCAGGTGAGATAGTGGTCAAGCGCGAGCCTATATTAGACAAAAAAAAAAAAAAAGTGTGTCTGTCCGATGCAACATGTTGGCCCGCAGGTTTTTACGTTGCACGGGGGCTGTCAAAGTTGCGCTTTTTAAAGCGTACTGTCAGTCCTTTTGCACCTGCAGCCTGTGGGTTAACTATACACAGAGAGATTTACTTTTTTACCCGACTGCCGAATGAGGGTAATGTGTTTATCAGATGTGGCGTTCTAGAGACCAAACGCATTTGCCGATTTTGATGATTCTTACCGATTGACTAGACGTCACTGGCTACATTAAAATTGGAAAATAAAAAAATGGCGGCTTTTGTGTGCCATATTGTGTGGCACCTAATTTTTTTTCTTCCAAACACATCGTGTGGGATTGGAGGTGATTTCAAAAATATATAACACTTATATGTTTAAATGTAGGTACCTAATTTTAAATAAAAATTATTAAAAAGTTATAAATAAAAAAGTTTATTAAATAAAACAAAAAACCCGACTGCTTAAAAAGCGAAGCGGGTTTTTTTGTTTTTTTTTACAAGTTATCCTGACCGCGCTATAGAAATATCGTCATCTACATTTACGTACCTATTAAAAACGGTAAAAAGATCAACTCTACGAGTTCCTGAATCATTGTCCAACAGCCATCATGTCATTGCAAAAACAACAGAACAAAAACATTTCTTTAAAACCATGTTATCTGGAGACGACACGATTTCGTAACAAGATATCGCTAGCGAGATAAAAACAAGACATTTACATCGAAACTCATTCATGCTTATATTGGGACATACTAGCGGCACAGATAATATAATACTACAGTACTACGGTGCTTCATACAAAGCTGCCTACTCACCTTGATACATACTAGCTACTGTATAAACTTGCTGTGCCCCGCGATTTCAATCGCTCGCGTTTGGTTGTTGCTAAACCTTTTTTATAAAAAAGAGAGAAAATGTTTTTATTGCCACATAAATTGTATACATTTTTTTGCCTTCCTTAAGAGTTAAACCATCGGAAGATTTTTCAAATCCTACTGTTGTTTCTGCGTTCTTCAAAAACACACAAACTTCTTATCCGTATAGATTTTTATACACTTCAAGAGCTTCCTACATATAATAGTAGGAACCTTTTGTGTGGGAAAAGGACAAGTTTTGTTTGTTGTGGGAGTATCCTCCCTCCTCGAGTTTTGTTCCTTATTACTGAGGGTCGTGATTCCCCCGACTAAGATCAACCTTTATCTTATGATGTCGTGCAAGTTCGTGTTGAACGTTGCACAAATTTGGTCAGACCACCCTGATCGGGCTGCGGCCTCCTGCCATCGACCTTGCCAGTTATCATTAACTGCTCGAGGTTATGTCCTTCTTATCGGGCAATGTGGCCAAAGAATTCCAGGACTCTTCGCAAGCAGGTGGTGGAAAGTCTGGCATTGATGTTGAGCTGACGAATGACAGACTCGTTTGTGTGGAATGCAGCCCACGAAATTTGCAGCATACTCCGCCAATACTCCGCCACCACTCGAAAGCGGGAATGCGATCACGGTCGGCCTTCCTTTGCGTCCATGTTTCTGAACCGTAGCTATAGATGGAGAACACTAAGGAGGTCACCAGTTTCATCTTCGTCTTCTGAGATATGTTGCGGTTCTTCCATATCCGCTGCAGTTTATATCTTTCTCACAAGAACCCGTGTTGCTGAGGGTTGCGCTTAAAATCTTACGTGTAAATGAAGTCCTCGATCCAATCGAGGGACAGGGAACCTGTGATGTGGAGCGAGTTTGTGCGGTCTACCACCATAACTTTCGTTTCGGAGTGGTTGACTTTGAGGCCCAACTCCATCCTGATCCGATCCATCCTGTTCAGGAGCACCATCATATCTGCTTTATTCGCTGCCAAGAGCGTCATATCGTCCGCATATCGGAGGTTTGTAATTTTAGTTTCACCAACTACCACCCACCAGTTTTCAAAAGTTCGCCGGATGATATGCTCTCCACAGACGTTGAACAGAATGGGAGACGGTTGCAAGCCTGGTTTATGTCGTGGGAGGATACATCCAGTCAAATATACAGTGATATTATAGAAAGGAGTAACAGCAATTTTCTAAATCTGCTTCTTCCTTCTGTACCATGCGACAAAGATTCTTTTATGACAGAACAACGTCTTCTTAAATCTGCATCTTGTTTTCTTTCTGCTCAGCATAGTTTGCACAGGTTCCTTAATGGCAGGATGATGAGAGAAGGCACATGTCCACCCTCGAACTTAAATGATCGATTCCTTAAATAATACTATCCATAAACAAGTAAAATTTTGTTTTGAAAGAGACCAACAGGCTACGGTCTTTAATTATGACAAATCTTGTTAACCCTGGAATCTCACCTTAACCACTTCATCTTGGCTAACCTAATTTTTAATGCCGATACAAAAGAAGAGCAGAAATTTCTGAAGGGCTAGTTACATCTAATTAAATTAGAAAATAAACCTACCTGGCCCTACCAAAAAGAAGATCTAATTATCCCCACTAGTGTTGGTAACAATCCCGTCAATCCACACCCAGTTGTTCGAGGTAAGAGCTCTATTATAGTAATACATACAGACAGCTGCGGTTCATACTTCATATAGTGATACGGGCTTTTAACGTAATTAATAAATACATATGGCGCTGTTTTTGGGTCATACTTGCTTTTGCTCTTATTTTGTTTATGTTTAATTTTTTAAGTGGTATCAAATTGATTGCTTCTTCCAGTCTGTTTATTTCTTTCTGGGAATTTTGTTGTAGCGTTGAAATTTTGTGAGGTTCCGAACGAGGAGGAGGCGAATTGTTTTTTTTATTCATGACTATAACTGTAGCGTTTTAGCATGACAATAGTGGTGTCATTGACCCGCCTATATTTATTGTCATTACTAATTTCATAATCGGTAATAAAACCAGTCTGAATCGACACTTATCGTGAACCTAAACATATTTTTTCTGATGAAAAACGAATACATATTTATCAAATAGTTGGGCCATGTTAATGAAGGACAACGAATGCAATTCCACTTGCAAAAATCTACTTATACATAATACCCACTGGTCTTTTATTCTCAGCTAAAATTAAATATCACAGCCGAACATTTATTTTGCGCATCAAACTGGCTTGCTCACTGACCCACACAATATTTCAAAATTAAACACAGTTTTGATCACTTTCCTAATTAAAGTAGCCAAACTATAGTCCAGGCCGTTATTGGTTCCAAGTTAAAATGGCCGCCCGTGGACCCTGTACAAATATTTGAACTGTTGATGGGAACTAGATGCCGTCGGCAAAAGAAATATTTATTTTTGAATCAGAGAAAGTTATTAGAGCTTTGTAAATTATATGTTTGGTTTGTACTTCATGTTTTCTATAAGGAAAAGTAGCTGGCTGGGTTTTCTTAATTGAGAACGTATGGTTCCATTTTTAAATGGAATTCCAAAGGGATCCTGTTCCATTTTTGTGAGCTTTTAAGCTTTTAATTAATTATTGCGATCCTTTCTTCTCTTTTTGAATTCCTAGATTTAATAGGACCTATTTTGATTTCAATGATATAATTTTGTCTTTGATAGTCCAAAGACAAATGTTTTAGCGTCTATATTTATGGAGAATCGCGTCAAACAATGACCTTTGGGAGAGACGAATGTCCTATTAATAGCTTACTAAGAAGATCAGTTGAAACAGTTCTACAAATAGTTCAAATAAAAGGGAGAAAGCATAAGTCAGCTAATAATAGCCAATGTTTTAGTACCTCTACTTTGGCTGAAACTAAGCTACACTTCTTTCGCTGGCCGACGGATAGGTAATAGTGTTAGACTGACGCATGACGTAGAATTTCTGTTTGTTTCATTTGATATCAGATCCTCAGGTCAAATGAAAAGTCAAGATGGAACGTTGCAAACAACAAGGTGAAGCCGGTTCAAACTACGCCTTGCCGTATAAATAAACAACACGAAACTACCCCTTAGCTAGTCAATCGAGCTTTATTATTGGATCTGTGAGCTCGAATGACAAGCTAAGGCGTAATTTCGTTGTACTACGTGAGTGCGTTTATTTGTGTATTTGTACGGCAAGGCGTAGTTTGAACCGGCGTCACTTTGTTGTTTGCAACGTTCCATCTTGACTTTTTATTGGATCTGAGGTCAGATCTGTCTAAGTAGGTTAGATTTTTAGGCCAGATTGAGTGTGTCTACTTTAAACTAGTTACCATTTTGTTTAAAGTAAATTGTGGACATAATTATTGTAGTATTGTGTAAGGCGAGGAGCTCATTTGTGAGTCGTGTGCATGAATATTTGATTAAAATATTTATTTGACTAGACTCAATATTTCTGCTAACAATTCTATTATAGGTACCTTAACATTTTACTATCGTAGTTTTGCTAAATGGTTAATTCTCTATTTTAAAATGGTAATTGTAAAGGTACTTTTGAGGTTTTATTTAGCAATCAATGGTTTTATTTTATTTATTATGACTAAATGAAGCAACAATAGATAATATTGTTTTAATACTATGCAATCAAAATGAATAAACGGTGGTTTCAACTATTTAAATGTTTTACGTCCACAGGCTTAATTTATGGTTACATATATGGGCACAGATATCATTGTATTAACGTATCTATCAGTACTGTACCTTTTCCTTACCTGAAGTTTTATATTGAAATAAAATTAATAGTTAAGTTCTGGCAATGTTCTGTTTTTCTGTGCAAAAAAAAAGTATCTCGTTGTTATTAATTCACTTGCTAGAAACAGAATTTAGTTACGTCCTGTCACCCACATGGTGGTTAAAACGTCAACGTCAAAGTATGAATCATATTTATTTCCAAGAACTTACACAATACAAACCGAACCCTATTCAGTTCAAATATTTAAATAAACACGTTCCATTTACAAACAAAAAAATGCGTGTGACACACACACACACGCACATTCATGCTGCATTTCACAACCGTTTAACAAATATATAGGTAATTCAGCAAATGAGAACAATAATTACAATGTACACTAATTCACTGTACACAAATGAACGATCCAAACCATCTGTGTACAATATAAATGACGATATTATCCATTTTGTAACCACTAATTTTATAAATTGTAATAAAAAGAAGATTTGACAACGTGAAGTAGCAGCTGTGTTTAAGTGTCACATTACTCCAGCTTTCTATTTAAATACATTATCTGCGGCTAAGACCCTCGCCTCTCTTGCTTGAGGTCCTGAGTTCAAATCTGCACTAGTATCAATGTGATTTTTTCAATTCATTCAAATTCATAATGTACAGTCATAGTTACGTACTAAGATTATTTTTTCTTTAAAAAAAAACTTTGTAGCACACTAGGATAAATGATAAATGATTTTATTTCTGTAAGTTGGTTTATACAAACACTTTTACATGTCGAACATATTTTTTAAAACTAGATGAGGTCGGCGTTTCCTATCTGACTACTCTGAGAAGAAAGGCCGAAACAAACTCAGAGGTCACAGTCTCTTTTAAAGTCCAGACAAAATATTGGTTAGATCATGTGAAGACCATGTAGACTGATGTCTGAAATGGTCTTTTGAGGAAAGAACCAGCCAGATTGAGTGGACCTGTCCAGTCAGTGCACGCATTTGTCAATAACCGAGCAGCTCAACTCAGAATTTAAGGAGCTCAACGATTCGACGAACAATACCAAAGAAAGGACATTCGGGTAGGCCGCATAAACTACTCAAACTGCCAGACCATGATTAAAAACTAAGATAAATTTAAATTAAAATAAAAAAGAATGATCCACATAGTCTTCACACTCACAATAATTAATATAAAATAATATAATACTTTAAAAAGTAAATATTCTTGTCATTGCAAGAAAACCAAAAAAAACAACAACAAAATTCACGGTGCAAAATATAATAAAAAAAAAAACAAAATTAATTGGAGCAGCTCAATCCCAAGCCTTTTTGTCTTCAAGGTAATCTTTAGTTGTATAAAACGCTTTCTGGCACAACTTACGTTTAATAAAAGATTTGAATTTATTAAGACTTAGATGTTGTACGTGGCTTGGAAGCTTATTATAAAAGCGTACACATTGACATCTAAACGAGCCACCAATTTTCTTGAGCCTTGTTGTAGGTACTACAAATTTGTGTTTATTCCTAGTATTTATGTTATGGATATCACTGTATTTTTTAAACAATTTTATATTTTTATGGGCATATAAAAGATTTTCATAAATATACTGAGAAGGCACAGTCATTACATTAATCTCCTTAAATTTCTCTCTGAGAGAGTGTCTTGGGCTTAATTTATAAATTGACCGAACAGCTCTTTTCTGCAAAACAAAGATAGTCTGGATGTCGGCGGCATTTCCCCACAACAGAATACCGTACGACATTACACTATGAAAATAGCTAAAGTATACTAAACGGGCTGTCTCTATGTCAGTTAAATTACGAATTTTTCTAACAGCATATGCTGCGGAGCTTAGCTTCTTTGACAATTTATCTATATGTGGGCCCCACTGAAGCTTAGCATCCAAAGTTAAGCCTAAGAATACTGTGCTATTTTCAGGATTCAATTCTTCGCCCTTTATCAACACATCGGTTTTCACCTGCCTAACGTGAGGTAGGGTAAACTTAATGCATTTGGTTTTTTTTTCATTAAGAAGTAAATTATTAACATTGAACCAGTGAACTACTTTTGAGATCGCGCTATTTACATCGTCAGTAACCAGCTGCTGACGTTTAAGTTTAAACAAAAGTGAAGTATCATCCGCAAACAACACTATATCATGGTTATCCTTTATGAGGTAAGGCAAGTCATTAATATAAATAAGAAACAAGAAAGGACCAAGAATCGAGCCCTGTGGGACTCCCATTGTTACCATAGATCCAGGAGATCTTTTTCCATTAACGTCAACGGTCTGAATCCTATTACTCAAATATGAAGTAAGAAGATCCAGAGCGCTGTTCCGGATCCCGTAGTGGCGGAGTTTCCTGATTAGCGTTTCATGAAAAACACAATCAAATGCTTTGGACAAATCACAAAAGATTCCCAAGGCATCGCACTTATCTTCCCATGCATTATAAATATGTCCTAAAAGTTCAACACCGGCGGCATCAGTAGTTGAACGACCCCTTGTAAAACCGAACTGTTTGGTATGTAATAATTTATGTTTATTAAAAAATCTTTGCAATTGCTCTAAAATTAATTTCTCAAATATTTTGCTAAACGTATGTAGTACTGAAATAGGTCTATAATTTGTAGGGTCTGATGTACTACCTGATTTAAACAAAGGTATTATTTTACTATTTTTCATAAGGTCGGGAAACTCCCCACAGTCGAAACGGAATTGTTTCATGTATCGTTATTTACTGTGTGTGTGTATTTGTTGTTTTCTATGTGTGTGTGTGTTTTTGTTGTTTTCTCTGTGTGTGTGTTTGTTGTTTTCTGTGTGTGTGTTTGTAGTTTTCTGTGTTGGTACACAGATACAACAATATTGTTGTTGTTTCTGTATAGTTTATATTGGACATCGCTAAACCTGGACGTATGGTTGACTAGCTGACCCGTAACCACAGCGCTGGGCGTATTATTAATCACAATCAAATATAGCCACTCAGAAATAATGTAGTTTTCTACAGTTACTGTTAAAAGAATTTTCAAAATCGGTTTAGTAGTTCCAGAGATTATTTCCTACGAACAAACTTACAACCCGCATTGAGCAAGGGTGGTGATTAGTGTTTGTGACTTCTCTTTAAGGGAAGAGGTCTTTGCCCCACTACACTATTATTATTAGATCTAAGACAAAGAGAAAACAAGTATGAAATAGTTTTGACAATAAATCAGACAAATTATGAATCCTTTTACTCTTCACATCTGTTTTACATCTGTCGTCTGTTCTCGAGAGCAGATGACGCGATTCATTCATGATTTCATAATAATAAACATATTTAAAGTCCTGTTATGCAAAGTTATTCTGTACGCTAATATAATGACTAATCTTGAATGCCATTTGAATTATTTGAGGTCGGGCGAGACGCGTCTAGGTTTTTTTTTTGGTTATATTGATATCCGTATGTCGTATAATACTCACAACGGATCTTTGTGTCTCTGAATTGGCTGCAAGAGCCTGCGCAGTAGCTATTTTTGTGTCAATATTGAAAGTGAAGTTATCATTGTATGACTGTCTCTTTCACTCGCTTACGTTTGTCGCATCATCCTATCTCGCTTACTCTATGCAGTTCTACTGTTTCTTGCGCGTTAAGTGTCAAAACTAACTTCAGAGACACAAAGATCCACTGTGAGTATTATACTCGTGTATTTTTCCATGAATTTGTAACTATATAGATACACTAGAGGACGACGCGCGGTTTCACCCGCGTTGTTCTCGTTCCCGTGGTAATACAGGGATAAAAAGTAGCCTATGTCACCCGGGGATAGAGTAGCTTCCCAACGGTGAAAGAATTTTTGAAATCGGTCTAGTAGTTTTGGAGCCTATTCGGTACAAACAAACAAACTAACAAAAAAATCTTTCCTCTTTATAATACTGGTAAGGTAAAGACTAGAGGACGCTTCGCGGTTTCACCTGCGTAGTTCCCGTTCCCGTGGGAATACAGGGATAAAAAGTAGCCTATGTCACCCGGGGATAGAGTAGCTTGCCAACGGTGAAAGAATTTTTGAAATCGGTTCAGTAGTTTTGGAGCCTATTCGGTACAAACAAACAAACAATCAAACAAAAAAAAATTTCCTCTTTATAATATTGGTATGGATATAATGAATCTGTAGAAAAGTCGTTTTTGTACGTCGAAAATATTTCCAAAAAAATTGCCCGGGTGTTAAAGGATAACCAACAGAACCCATTGCTTGCATTTTTAGAATATTTGCTGTTTGTCTATTTTGTTATGCACGCCTCACGTAAAATGTACGAGACTAATGTAGATAACTTTTATATATAACAATTTTGCATAACTTTGAGTATCACTTAGTTTTTGTTTCATCGCAATCGGTTCATTCTATTAAAAGTTAGATGAATTTAAAATGTTCAAGAAATATAATACCACACAACACGCAATTCAGATACTCGGGCAGTTGAATTCCATACTCGATAGATGGCGTTGTGCATTTGACGTCATTTTCTGAATGGCGGTGTTAAGATTCTCCGTGGAAGTGTAACCCTAGAAAAAAATTGGAAGCCTTGGTGGGTAGGTAGCGACTGCCAAGGTTAGTAGGGTAGGTACACTGTACAGGTAGGTAGGTAAGTAGGGTAGGCAGTTGACGTAAGCGAAGCAGCGGGCAGGGGCACAGCTAGTTGGAGATACTAAAGAAGTAAAGATACAGTCTCGGCTTTTCTTTTTGAAGTTTGTCAAATGTGTAACTTTATATAATAGCTTAATCGCATTAATTAATTTAATAATTTGCATAACCAGTTTCATGTTCGAATACATTATTTGTTTTGCGGCTTCGTTTGTCATCTGTAATATTGTATTTCGTGCTAACTAAATCAACCTACTTGTTTTAAAGTCCCTTCTTAATGATGACATTAAAATAATGTTCTTTAGATAACAAAATAATGTTCTTTAAACCTGCCTTCCTTCCTTTAATCGTGCAAGAAAGATATCATCTCAGTCGGATTATGGGCAATATGCGAAAACTCGATCACAAGATTGTGCTGTAAATGCACGAGACTCGAGAGGAAAGATGAACTGCATCTGTGCATCTGTCACTGATTTATAATAAATCTCGCCATATTATAATTAATAGTACATTATGGTACAAGTGTGTAATGTTGGTGATTACCGCTGAGGCGCCATTGAGACCCGAGCCGTTAGGTGAGGGTCTTAAGAAAGCCGAGGACGGTAATCATCAATACACACATGTATCATACGACGTTTTTCAACACACTTGTGAAGAAAATAATACTAAAAAATCATTTCCAACAGTGAAAACGAGTTGTGAATTTATTCGCAATGGCGGGCAAAAATAATAATTTTTCCTATGCGCGCGCATCTAACAATGGCGATCGGCCATAGACTAAAAATAATGAGTTATCTTTTTTGGCTTTTCGCGGATAGCGTTTTAGCCACGTACAAAATGGGGAATTTCAAGTTTTCTTTATTACAGACAAAAACAAAAGTTAAATTTAAGTGAAAGTTTTATTTATTAAACACGTAAAAGTTGAAATTATCTATTTAAATACTACGTTGCTTGAAATGTGTTGCATTTGTGTACTATTGAGCACGAACTTTTTTGTATCGAAACTTTTTTAAGAACAAAGCAACTCAACCAATAAATTAAAAAGAAAAGCTCTTTATCTCACTTGTGAATAATAGTAATGAAAAAGTCACAGTTTGATAACAGGTGTCATTATGTGCCTAATTGCGGTGAAATTAGAGCCACTTTATGAGCAAGTGTGTTGAAAAGTCATATATAGCATTATTTGTATTCCATTCTCATTATAAAACTCATGAAGAAGGTTTTCAACGAGATTGGAGAAGAGTAAGTTATCTAGTGGATCACAAAAGATCCCAATGGGTAGAAGTGTCCGAGTTATTTCTCAGCCCCTCCACAAGATAAGAAATTATACCATTTCGTTTACAAAAAACATAACCAATGGGGCTGATATAACCTGTAAATGGCTGCACTTGCAAGTCTCTAATAAATAAAGAAAAAGAAAAGAAACATAACTCAAAGCCAGACATATTATAACCCGACTAGTAAAACTAATTTATGTTACTTTGCCCTTCAGTATCGATCAATATCTTATTTCCAACTCGAAGTGCCGAACCATTACAATATGACAATGGAAACCTATTTATGACACAACCACTAGATACGGAATAATGGATGGTAAGTGGTTATTAAACTTTGAACAGAAAATGTCACGGACATTGACGTAGATATAAAGATAAAGTCTACAATAATAAATAAAATCATCATTTTCCTCCCTTGTCCTATGTCACTTGGGGTCGGTGCAACACGTTTTCTGCTTCCATACCTTTCTGTCCTTCGTCACGCCATCACTGACTTCCTTTTCTTTCATATCACTGCACACACAATCCATCCATCTTTTCTTTGGCCGTTCCCTCCCTCTCCATCCATCCACATTTATATTCATAACTCTTATAGTAAAATGCATTTCATCCCTCTTCATCACATGACCATACCAGGACAAACGGTTTCCTTTCAACTTTTCTGTAACTGGTGCCACTTTCAAACTGCCTCTAATATACTAAATCCGCACATCCTTCTCAACATTCTCATCTCTGCTACATGCAATCTCTTTTTATCCATCTTTTTCATAGCCTAACATTCTGATCCGTACAGTACGACAGCCCCCAAGTTACAAACGTTTCGTATGGAATCTCTTTCTACAATCGCTAATGCGTTCTATTTGTATGCTCTGACCACGTGACTTAAAGTTTAGATGTGTCATTCCCATACATTAATTACCTATTAGCGTTATCGATTGTAGATTGTGAACTTGGCTAGAGTACAGCTGCAGGTCTAATCACAGACTTGTAAATTTTCCCCTTTAACTTGAGGTGCATACGCGGGTCGCAAGTTGTGCCAGTGACCTGTCGCCATTTAATGTATCCTTTGAGGGTTTGTCACCTCATTTTGGACAAAAGTTAACGAACTTCTTCGTGTCGACGATTCCATACAAACTTGAAAACAGCATTATAGTTCTAGGCTCTCCTTCATCCTGCATCGTGTTCTTGCTACATTGATGATCATGAGTCATTATCGGGTTTTTTAATATTAGGCACACCAAGTAGCTAGTACCTTATATTAAGCGACTAGCTTCTGCCAGCGGCTTCGCCCGCGTGAATGTCGGAAATTATTCCGAGGAAACATTTTTCCGATAAAAAGTATCCTATGTGCTATTCCTGACTAAGGATATAAATATATTGATTCAACACAGGCACAACACAACATCAACAAACATGGAGTAAAAGACAAATAAAAAAACTTTTTTGCAAAAAAATACTACCGACTTCCAAATACAAAACTACAAAGTGAAAAATAACTCTTTTTTTTAAGTCGGTGTCTTTCGTAGGAACCAATTTTTTTACGTTATGGACACCGACTTAAAAAAAAAAGTTATTCTCCACTTTGTAGTTTTGTATTTGGAAGTCGGTAGTATTTTTTTGCAAAAAAATGTTTTTTTTTTCACTTTTTAGTTGTACCTACGTAATAGGCAAGTTAGTAAGGTAACTATAACGCCAGAATAGATTTCATGAAACTTGAATAAAACCGATGAAATGAGAGATCTGCGTACCCCTTAAGAGCATACTGGCGTGATGTTATGTTATGAAATGGTATAAACAATGAACAGACATGCGATTGCAGCAATCCCGAGAGATTTGCCGTTAATTATTGAAGAGTTCTGTTGTATATCTCCGAAGTTCTTCATCAGATCTTCACCAAATTAAAATGGGACCAACTTCGGAACATACTTTTTCAAACAAAACAAAGAATTTTTAAAATCGGTTCACAATTGACGGAGATATCGGTGAACATACACAAAAAAAAAAACAAACATAATGTCGAACATAGAACCTCCTCCTTTTTGGGAAGTCGGTTAAAAAGAAGTGCAAAGACATATTGAGCTGAACGTGCCCATACCGAAAAGGTTACCTTAGTTAACTCAGCATTTGCTGGGCATCAGACACCCAGCGCTGGTTTTCAGGTACTAAATCTATCTCTGTGTCAAATTTCATCCAGATCCGTCAAGCTGTTTGAGCGTGATGAAGTCACAAACATACACACACTCACAAAGTTTTGCCTTTATAATATTGGTATGATAAGGAGAGCCATGAAATGACATAAAAAATACGTATATTCTGAAAGTTAATAAATTAAACCTTCGCTTGGGCAGTCACCAAAGCAAAACAAGGATGTTTTCCTACTATTCCGATTTCCAACTATAAATCTAGACTGTTGAAATATTTTTACGAGCAGTAAATCTCCAAAACAATTTTTTTTATTAACTCAATTAGGAAGCGGACAATTTCGCCAATTTGCTGTACTGTAGGTCTAAGGACAGAAGTTACAAGTCTGATTGCGTAGTAGACATTCCACAGTTTATGGTGACTCAGGAGTAGAGTAAACATGAAGAGAAATAAATCTGTCATCAGCTGTATACTGGCACAGATAGTATAATACTGGCATACAGATGCCTCATCCCATACCCTTAGACATCAGAGACTCAATGAGCAGTAAAAATGTGAAGCGCAAGCTGAAACAACACTACATCGACCTGATTAAACCTTAATTTATTAATAGTGCGTTGATCAAATTCCAGAACATGGCATGCTAAGACAGACCCCAGGGGTCTAATGGTGTGCTTTGTGTAATCCTAAGGACAACTTGTTTGTATAAATAAAATAAAATAAATAAATAAATAATAATACAAAGAAACCGCGCCACGTAACTAGCGTTTTTCATCTGATTATACCGATTATTTTTTGTACATCGATCGCGTTCGGTTCCGTGCCACGGCGATAGATATATCACCATCTAATAATCAATCGAGATAGATAGATAAATCAAATAATCAGTACAGTACGTCGAGACAGTTTCTTTGTACGGGATGAGACCCCACGATACTGGCGTCTTTTGTACCCATTTTTTTCAGTTTTTCGACACCGACTTCGGAAAAGAAAGTTATTTTTTGCTTTGTAGTTTTTTTGTTCTGGAAGTCGGTTTGATTTTTTGTTAAAATGTTTTTTATTTTTAGTTTTGGTAGGTATCTCCAATTAGCATGATAATCATTTGTGGCCAAAGTACATCTCATGACGATTCCAATAAGCCCAAGCACGACTAGGATACATTGCTTTATTTCAGAGTTCCAGTGCCTACCTTCCGGCTTCATCATCAGAACAGTTCAATGGTACCATTTTCATCAGTACCATTCATTTATAAGTATTTGCTTCATCATAGTCGGTTAACTATTCGAGATATTTTATACCCGTGACATACCTACTTACCATTCAGGAGTTCCAGTGGCCATCTGTGGTCTTCTTCATCAGTTCCACTTCACCAAATTATACTTTCTGTGTGTAAGTGATTGCATTGTTGATGAAAATACCGAAATCACTATATGTATGCCTATAATATTTGAGGAGTTCCATCGATTGCTCTAGGATCCCATCATCAGATCCTGACCTGATGACTATGGGACCAACTAGGAAGTATACCCTTCAAAAGAAGATTATTTTAAATCGGTCCAGGCGTCTTTGAGTAATCGGGGAACATACATAAAAAAAAAGATTTCGACGAATTGAGAACCTCCTCCTTTTTTGAAGTCGGTTAAAAATACTGTTTTTTTTTAATGATACATGAACCTACTAAAATACTTCTATTTAGAATGGTTATGCCACTTAACACAATGCACATTTAAATTTCGTCTGTAAAGTCAGAAAACATCACAATTCCGGTGCGAGATATTACATCATGTTTATTCTTATTGAGGCTATACAGAAGATATAAATTGTAAATTTAAACTACGTACTATATTGTTATTTGCCTGAGCTATGCATTTATGCAGGTATGCAGAGCAGATGAGCTCATAAGCCACAATACTCCAAGGCTAAGAAGATCAGTTTGTCTAACAAATGCAGCGTAACCTCCATCCATAACTTACGACCTGCCGGGCGAGCACGGCCTACTGTGACAGGCACATATTTTTATCACAGTTTGGGAGCAAAAACCGTGATAAAATCCGTGACAAGCCATCCCAGAGGCCGTACTCGCCCAGTTGCATCCGCATAGAGACTTAGAGACAATCACCAACGCAAATAGTTCAACAAGAATTCTTCAACAAAAGTCCGAAGATGTTGATAAGTGACATGAATTCCTAATGACCTGGTACACAATCACGACACGGCCCATCCAAACAGTTGACGCTGCGAAGTTACAACGCAGGCCGGACCAATTGTATCAAAATGCAAATTGCTCCCAACTATTTAGTTAGGGCTAGCTCGCAATGGAGTCTGGAGTGAGAGTTGGCGGTGCTGCCAAGATACAAGTTTAGTTTCGAGTGAAGGTGTGGTGAATTGCTTGGCTCTTGTTTTTTTTACCTGCGGAAGGAGGGCAGTCTATGTATGAATGTTCTTATGTCGCATGTGGCGTTCTAGAGACTAAACCTGTTACCCGATTTTGATGATTCTTACGTCAATCGATTCGTCTTAACCTTGCGAGTGGCACTGGCTACATTAAAATTGGAAAAATAGAAAAATGGCGGGTTTTTATTTAATTTCCAATCCAATTTATTTTCTTCAGACCTCTTCGTGTGGAGTATCAAATAAAGGGTTTTAAGAGGTGATTTAAAAAATATATGAAACTTATAAATGTTTAAATATACCTTATTCGAAAAAAATGTTAACTGAAAAGAGTTAAATATTTTTTTTTATCAAAATATCAAAAAAACCTGACTGCTTAAAAAGCAGAACTAAAAAAAACGTTAACAAGAAAAAATCATGCTGTGCAGTCGGAGGATACATCTGGTTTTGGCCGACTGCACAGCATGATTTTTTTCTTGTTTTTGAAATATTCAACGCTCATAAATTAATACTATAAAGAGGTATAAAGGTGTGTCTGGCAGTTCTGAGCCGATTACTAAAATTCTATCACTGATAGGAAGCTATTCTATACGCTGAATAAGTTAACGTTTTTCCTGAAAATCGGCACGGTTCCTCCAAGATAAGACACGGGAACGAAAGCGCAGGAAAAAACAGTGAATTATTTGGAACAGGTGATCTTTGCTCGTACCTTCAATTGTGAGGACGCCATACAAGTTCTTTTCTCTCCCGGTCTTCTTAAAGCAAAAGAATCATTCTCATTCACTTTTTTACTGGATTAAAATGATTTCGGTATTCTCTTTAATCTGACGCACCCAGAAGCCACCATATAGCAGATAAAAAAAACAACAGATATAAAGCCCTGTGGACGCGCCCTCAGCCACGCGGTATCCTACAACGCAATACGGGTCTTAACTAACCGCATCCGTCTTGTCTAGCTCAATGTTTCACACAAGGACTCCTTGTCTCCAGCTAATGGAATGGATTTTTTACTAACACACTCTGCAGTAAACTTTAATACTATTGTACAAAGTAGTGAGGGAAGTGGAATACTGGTACACGAAGTCCGGAAGGCAGGTGTGGAGTTTATGTGCTGTGTATTTACTGTCAGGATTATTAAAGGAATATTTGATGTTTGAGTGTTCTAGTGTTCACAAACTCAGCTGTTGAGCATAGGGTTCTGGTTAAGATTCCCGAGTCGGGAAAATATTATTGGTTATTTAGGGTTCCGTAGTCAACAAGGATAGTTTATATAGTTCGCCATGTCCGTCTGTCCTGTCTGTGTTAAGTACAACAAAGCTATAATTTGGCATGGATATATACATATTAACAAAAGTGCCGCCAAAGTAGTAAAATAAAATAATTCTTTTATTTTTATATACACGTAAAGTAGGGATGTTTTTTTTCTCATCAATCCCATGGTGTGGAGTATCTTTGGATAGGCCATTAAAAATGCTACAGGCAATGATATTCAAATAAACAGATATGTTATGAGCGTGCGAATTGTGAAGACTCGAATAGGTCACAATTGTGACCTTTTAGTCTTTAGTTTATGTCACGCATGGCGAAGAGCGATAGGCTTTGTTGAAACAAAAACAAAATAAAAAAATGGCATCGTGTGTATTTGTAATATATTTATTGATTAAAATAAATATTTTTTAATATCAGATGAATGAAAAGTGTGTATGTGTGCTGCCGCTGCTGCGCGGAACACTTTTTTCAATTGTTTTGTTAGTGTATAACATATCTGTTTATTTGAATATCATTGGGTACAGGTATGTGAAATTCATTTTTCGATCCAGGGATCCGTTTGCGTAAAATTAAGCTTTATAACTAAATGGTTGGTTTTGGATATATGAAAAACATCACGGCAGTAGTATATATAACGAAATTAAAAGGAAAACTATCACAGTAATAGTCGACGAACGTAAAAATGTACTTGGAAAAGTAAAAAAAAATATACAAATTCCTTTAAACAGTAAGAAAAGGAATGCCCTCTTCTTAGTCCGCATTATTGCACGGAACCCTATTACTGCGCATGGCCCGACCTGCACTTGGCCGGTTTTTTTTTTCATTTGGAATTTCTCATTATGAGACCTGGGTCTGGACTTGTGCCCGGTGCCCTTGTGCGCCGCTATCAGCGGTATTCTTGTCAATATGTATGTATTCTTGTCATTATTTATGTATTCTTATGAAGCGTTTTTGAATAACGCCGACCTTTCAGCGCTGACGGCCGTCTGAACGAGCTACGCGTCACGTCGACCGTAAACGCCGACGATCAGCGTGTCTCTAAAACCAGCCTAAGACACTGCAAATAAATCTGTCTCCTCTTTTGATTACAGTGTTTTGGTTTCAAGCCATACCTATATTTAAATCTGAAATATCCAAGAGAAAGCTGCTACCAAGACTTTCCCGGTGGAGACATAATTAACTTAAAAAGTTTGGATACCGTGTAATCGAATAAGTCTCAGTTTCGAGCTGGGAATAGTTGCAGATTTGTTGCTTACTGTACTTTGCAGAGCAGTGTTTAAATATACCACGCTATTGTTAACTTTGCTTTTGTGTACGGATCGGATTTTGTTTCGTTTGGGATTGGGGTGAAAAAGCTTACTTTTGGTTCGTTTGATACGAATATGCAACGATTTAATGGCAGTATTTAGAAATACCGAAGCATCTCTAAGTTTAGAATTTTAATAGTTCCAATAAGCTATCTTCTTTAGTCCTTATTCACTTGCTCGGTACAGGGTTTGTCTCTTTGCGGGATGTCCCTTAGTATTGGATTACTTATCCAAGAGTTTATCATACAACCTCTTGTAAGTTATGTCGTAAGCACGTAGGTATCTGATTGAAAAATCTTAAGGCAGGTGTGCCGCGAATAATTATGTGCGTTTAAAACCAGAAATTCTCGACATTTTTTTTTTTTATATCCGATAGACTCGCGCTTGACCACTATCTCACCTGATGGTAAGCGATGATGTGGTCGACGGTGAAGCACGCTTGCCTAGAAATAACCTATTCACTCTTGACTTAAAGACCCCCCGATTGTAGCTGTCGGGAAACACAGACTCCGGCAGGGAATTCCACTCCTTAGCTGTACGCATAATAAAAGTAATCTCAAAACGTTTTGTGCGTATGGGTGGAATGTCCACCATGTATCGATGGCGCATCGCCGTACGTCTGGTAGTCCGATGATGAAACGGGCTCGGTGGAATTAGATCGTGCAATTCCATCGCACACTCCCCGAAATGTAACCGATAAAAAACTGACAGGCTGGCAACTCGGCGACGATGTTCAAGACTCTGGAGCTTTGACTTGACCAGCGCCTCGTCGCCGATTTTGTTTGCATCATAGGTGTAAGCCGGGAATTAATGCCGGTATGCCTTCTTTAATTCTATCCTTTTTGCCATACTTTCAGGTTCTGTCTCTTCGTCCCTCATCCAAGTGTTAATTTTCAACTAACAAGATATCTTCGCGCCAATGTATTACTTGACGCCATTTCAACCACCACCACCAATCTCCATTCCTTTCTATTAGTTAAAACTATGAAATTAACTACAGAACTTTAACCTTCACTAAAGTATAATCCCCGTGAAAATTCAAGTTTTTACTCCACTTAGCCTGGATCAGTGTGGATCACCGCCTCTACTGGGATGGACGGATCTTGAGGATCTTGAGCGCTAAGGCTTATATCAAACATCACTGGGTGAATATTAGTTCAGGATTTTCTTAGCTTGAGAATTTTTAGCTTGTTGGGAGATGCGATTGGTTGAGTGACAACAAAAAGTATTTTAAAAATATTTTTAGTGGTTTTACACCGGGTTCCTGAAGTGACTAGACTAAAGTATTTTTAGTCTAGGACGTGTCTTACTTTCCTGTAAAGCCAAAGTTTTACAGGATTTTAGGTATCCCAAAATATCCAACTTCGAATTCTGTATCCGGGGGGTTAGAATGTTTCTTCGAAATGAAGCCTACTTTGTTATTTTTTGTTTTAAAAAGTGATTTCTTTTGAGACATTCACAACCGAACGTGATGATTTTTTAAATATCAAAAGTTTAATCTCACAAATGAGCAGTATTTTCTTTTGGAGATTTGTCTAAGAGCTCATTAGCATTAATTGTCGCCCATTGTGCCCAAGTTTTTGTGCGACAATATTTTTTTCGGTAATTAATTGTTTTGTAACTTCAGAACTGAAAACGTTTGTGGATCGTTGGTAGATTTCTTTAATACTTTAGATTAACTATTAATTAATCTCCTGTCTGTCCCTCCATACGCACAAATTGTCGTTCAGCCCAACGTAGTTTCCCTTTCCTCAGTAGCTCCGTCTATAACAAGGCTAATAAAATATTAAATATATACCCTATGTGCAGATCAAAATGTAAAAAAACATTAACGACATGGCTACTAAAATTGGATTATGCAGAGACCGAAAATATACTAAGTATTTTACAATAATTTCCCCTACCGTAAATATTCACGTCCATCCTAGAGCGCGTTTCACCTTGTCACACACAGACACACACACACATTCGCGGGCAAGTAAGTGCTCACGCCTGGTGTTCACGGGCGCTGGGGTGAGGACTTATATTGCACTGACGGACACAACACTCTCCAAAGACACACATAGCACGTCCCCTTTTGTTTTTGTATAATTATCTTTTCCTCTCAATTTGATACTTTCACATTGTTGTAGTACGTAAGTGCACCATAATATTGTAATTTTAAGGGTGTGAGCCTGGAGATCTGTCATACAGGTCTTGAACCCAGTATAGACTCCAGCTCTCACAAAGGTTTGAATCTGCTGTAACCTAGATACTATTTACCGAAATGTACCTTTTTGAGAGAAATAAACTTATATTCTATTCTATTCTAATCTCCGAACGTTATCCTAAGTTATTAGGGGTCCGCTCAATATCACATCTCTATTTCTTCTTCTCCTTCCTTTCTTTTTAACCGACTTCAAAAAAAGGAGGAGGTTATTATTATTTATTATTATTTTTCGGAATCTTTTTTTATTTATTTTGCCCGAGTACTCAAAGACGCCTGGACCGATTTGGTAAATTCTTTGGGATTTACTTTGGCTATAAATGATATTCGTGGTAATTGGAGGTACCTACCAAAACTAAAAAGAGATAAATAAAAAACATTTTAACAAAAATATCAAACCGACTTCCAAACCAAAGCACCACCAAGCGAAACATAACTATCTGTACCAAAGACACCGACTTCGGAAAAGAAAGTAATTTTTCGCTTTATAGTGTTTTGTTTTGGAATTCGGTTTTATTTTTTTGTTAAAATGTTTCACTAAAGATATCAACTTTCACACAATTCATCTATCAGTTGTTAGGTCTTCCTCTATATATAACCACAAATTCTCACTTAAAACTTAACTTCAGAATTAACTATACCTCAACAAACTATTTGTGTCGGCGATACCAATTACCCTAGGTGTCAATAGGCCGTATTTAAAGACGCTATAAAGTTGTATGGTGAGAAAACCATCATCACAGTTCCAGTTGTATCTTGTAGGAGATAAACTCGGAATGTTGTCGAACATGTCCACGTTAGATAACAAGATAAACGATGATCGAACACTATCTGAATGAGATGCAATCGTTAGTTACGAAGACAAGTTTCCGACACTTCACGATTAGTAGTTTATTTATGAGTATGTTGAAGTATGAAGTTAAAACTTAGCACGCTTTGCGATTTTTAACCGCGTACTGAATCATTAACACCCACTGCGGATTAAATACCGCGTTATTTTTGTCTATTTCTACCTGTTCATAGAGCTCAAAACATTCGTGCGTAATTAAACCGCGGCGCAGTGCTGTGGATTCTGTGGCAAAACACAGTTTTTCTGCGGATTTTTTTCTCTTTCTATCTGTTCATAGAGCTCAAAACATTCGCGCGTATTTAACCGACGCCGCGGTGGATTCTGTGGCAAAACACAGATTTGTTGCGTATTTTTTACCGCAGCTTCATACAATTCCATATGTCGTAGAATTTGCGGTTTTTATCCGCACGGCTAAAAACCGCAATGCGTGCTAAGCCTTACACTCGAAAAATAAACATTGTCCTAGTTTCTGGACCGAACATTATCGGGAATTGACAAACTGCCTCGTTGGTTTAGTCGGGTCGGAAAAGGTGTTGTATGGGTTTTTCCATCTGAATTTTCTCAATAGCAGTCAGAGTCTGGAATTGTGACCGATTGATGGCAATAGGCTGCCCCCTTTTACATGGAACTTAGACATAACTGGTATAAGAATACAGACCTGATGTTATGGTCGCGGATAAATTTGAAAGAGAGTTACCGCGGCCCTGGCACAAGCAACTGAAGGAACACGAGTAGGTTTTTGGCAGTAAAAGTCTGACCCAACCCAACCCGACCCAACCAAAAAAAAACACGGCATGATGTTATGTGTAAAAAGTTACCGCTTCATACAATTCCATATGTCACAGAATTTGCGGTTTTCATCCGCACGGCAAAAACCGCAACGCGTGCTTAGCCTAAATCTCGAAAAATAGACATTGCCATAGTTTCTGCAACAAAAATCATCGTGACAAATTGACAAACTCACGTGCAGCTGTGATTGGATGAATGAATTTTCGACGGTCAATCTCAGTCAGTCGTCAACGACCTTGAGGGCACAAAACGTGCACTCGTTTCACACCCGCGCGACCCAAAATTCAGTAGTTTTTGTACTTTCCTTATTATTATGTGACTTAAAAAAAGCCTTAGATCAAAATGTAGATAATTCAATTGTCTTTCAGATAGTGATAATTTCATTGCAATACGCCCGGCAGTTTTGGTGCGATTGTCCGTGTTAGGCATTAACTTTATTAATTATTTACGAACAAAACTCAAAAATTTCATAGATCAAATTATTAAGAAAATGTTCTAATGTGACATATATATTTTTTCAAAAAAAATACCACTAGCCGTTTAGACGTGATTCTCATTATAAAATTTACTACTGAGGACCATAAGCAAGCAAGCATCTATAATTTATTTCCAAAAAAAACGCGGGGAAGGCTAGGTACTTTAAAACATTTATTAATTTGTTGACTCTGTACAAGGAAGTTAATAATGAGACTTGTCAACGCACTTCACGATAAACAATGAACGGGTACTACTTAAATCAGTCACGATAATTCTATGAATTGCTACCTCTTGATGAATATTAATGGGTTAGTTTTGAAGAAGATACCTAGGCAGTTCTAAAGCGCAGAAGACTACATCAGTCATTGTCATGTTTGAATTAATTGGCATACGTTTGAAATAGGTAATGGTCAAATATTCCTGACCATTACTACGAGTACCTAACTTCCTGGCCTTTTCACAAGATGAGAAGAATTTACGTCCATCAATTAGTCTGGGACAATGGAGAAGAATGGATAAAGTGAGAAATGAGTATATTAGAGGAAGTTGAAAGTGGCGCCAGTGACAGAAAAGTTGAAAAGAAACCGTTTGTCCTGGTATGTTCATATGATGAGGAAGATGAAACGCATGTTACTCAAAGAGTTGTGTATGTAAATGTGGATGGTTGGAGAGGAAGGGGACGGCCAAAGAAAAGATGGATCGAATGTGTGAGGGGTGATATGAAAGAAAAGGGAGTCAGCGATGGCGTGACGGAGGACATGAAGGTATTGACGAAGAAAACGTATTGCGCCGACTCCAAGTAACATGAGACAAGGGCAGGAAGATGATGACTTAGTCTGGGACAAGCCAGATCACTATTCCCAACCTCTAGAACTCCTGAAAGCCAGAATCAACAGTAGAGAACACCAGAAATGATTACCGAAAAAACGGTTCAACTGGATCCCGTAACGAAATTAATCAGAATAGAACGGTGGAGTAGTACGAGACTTCCAAAGTACCCATCACTAGCCTGATGAGTACTTCGGCTGTCTCAAATTTGTCTGTTGAACCTTTAACCTGTACCTATAATCACTCCTAATTTCCCTAGGCATACAAACAGAGCCGCGTATGGTATGCATGTGTACACCTACTCCTAAATACGAGGAATCGATAGGACGCCACAGTTTTATGGACACCATTAATTATGCATACGACTGCCCTCAGTAATGAGCTTCCCATGCTCGCGTATGCTACTGTGAAACTACTAAATAAGTATAAGTATATATATATGTACAGTAGAAAAAAACCGTTTGGCGGCGTTTGGTATACAGGCCAAAAATATCCTCTACACTGACAGAATTAAAATTATTGTGAGCCGACAAAGAGTTTGTTATTATACTGACAATTATTCTTCTTAATCTTTTCTCTAATCTATACTAATATTATAAAGCTGAAGAGTTTGTTTGTTTGTTTGTTTGAACGCGCTAATCTCAGAAACTACTGGTTGGTATTGAAAAATTCTTTTTGTGTTGGATAGTCCATTTATTGAGGAAGGTTATAGGCTATATAACATCACGCTACGACCAACAGGAGCAGAGCATAAATGAAAAATGTTGCAAAAACGGGCAAAATTATTCCTTTTTGAGAGCTTCCGTTGCGTGCGCTGCGTAAACGGTTTAATTACACAACAATCATGTATGTAGAGTAGGTAGGGTTGATGGGTAGGTAGGTAGCCAGTTGATGGGAGCGAAGCCGCGTGGGACAGCTAGTATAATATAATAATAAATGCTAATATTCATTTTAATTGAGCCCAAACATTTTCAACGAGGCCAAAGTGATTTGCCTATACTCAGCACGTTCACTCAAGTCAGCAGCGTGATTGCATGATGCATCTCCATATGGTAGAGCGATTGCAGCGAGTGCAGTGATGGCTTAGTGGTATCGGCCGCGACTTTTGAGTTGTAGTTCGTGGGTTCAAACCCAGGCAGGCGCTTTACTTTGTGTAAATTATTTAACCACCACTTTTCTCAAAACGGTGAAGGAAAATATCGTGAGGAAACCGACATGTTCTAGAAACAAAAATTCGAATACATGTGACATCCACCAACCCGCATTGGGCCCGCGTGGTAGATTACGGCCCATTCCCTCTCACAGACAGGAGGCCTGCGTCCCAGCAGTAGAACATTAAAAAGGCTGATGATGATGATGATGGTGGAGCGAAGACCTGTTCTAGGCCGCGGGATTTCGCTAGATGCTACAAATCCAGGGTCGGTAGAAGTGGCTGTGAGTAGGGGCCCGTGTCTACCAATGGCCGTCTTTCAGCTGAAATGATGATGGTATTCTTATTATCCTACCAATGTCTTTGTTTGATTGTACAATGTCACATGCTATCGTATGCTAGTATTAAACTATGGACAGACTGTAAACGGTTGGTTTCGTCTATATAATGATCACTGCTCTGTGGTTACTATTATTGCTATGGAAAGGGATGCCTAAAATTAATTACTGGTGTGAAGAGGCTATCAATGATTATTATGGCCTCGGCTGTTAATTGGAGATATAGGCAGATTAGTAGGTTGAACTTTTGACAAAATTTGCCAATTTTCTCATATCGTATGGGTAAATTCTCTGCTGAAGCGAGCTTTCACCCCAAAATACTCAAAAGGTAACCTAAGTATTTCAAGGAAAATCGAACTTAGAAATAAATTCAAAATGAAGGTAGGATTCGAAAGGGTTTATATTAAACTACGATTGATTGATGATCAAGTCTAGTCTAGCTATGGCTTCTGCTAATAGCTGTCTAGGCTTCTTTTAGCGCCTAAGGTCAAACCTATGGCATGCAGTAGCGGCCTTAATCATGCCTGCCTGTGAATACTAATATATATTTTGATACTAATTGTTGTTTATTGTTGCTTAATCATTGCCCATTCTAAAGTGACAATCTATCAGCAATAACGATAGGCAAAATGTAAAAAATGTATGAGTGCTATCTACTAAAATGATACGTATTCTATATTGGGCACCCGTTTTTATGGCACCTGAGCTATTCCACATTCGGCACCAATCAATATTTTTCGTGAGTGCCATAATTGGAATGTTTTTTTTTATTAATTTTTTAAACATTACCGAGGCTGGAATCATGAGATGTAAAAAGAGTACCGGGTGATTTTTTATTCTGACCTCCAGGTACTACGTTAGTCTCTACCGCTTATGATTCTAGGCCCACTTTATATATATATATATATTATTATATATGTATTCTAGTTTGTGTATAAATGCTTATAAAGTTCAACATCTAACTAAAAAGAAAAAGAGTAAGTTATATTTTTATCATGTTATTAAACTCTCTACTGATTTTAATGGAATTATTGATTTCGTCGTCCTATAAAAAATAACGTCCTAACACTACTACAGTAGGTCCTAGCAGAGATAATTTATTTTAATGTTGGTACAGCTAAATTTAAAACGTTCTAAATCTGTCCATCAGTGTTATAACAAAACCAATAAACAGAGAACCTGTGAGACAACAAGCAAGTCGATACCGTTGATTTGAACACTCATAAATGTCGTTTGTAAATTAGGGTCGATACAATATACTGCGTGACACTATTTTATAGTCGACGCCATGTTGTGACGTCATCAGATTGGCGCCATCACTAAATTAAAAACCAATTTTAATACCTATTTTTATTTATCAATGACTTGTTGATTCAATTAGGAGATTAGCATGTTGCACCTTAATTAATTTAAATAATAACGTAATTTATTGAAAGAGTCTCCATATAATATTAATGAAAACCGTCACCGTGTATGGTCTGCTTGGTTAATTTTTAACACGCCATGTTCTTAAACATGGAGTATACTAGCGCCCTAATTGCGTAACTTTATTGAAAGATCAAATCATTTGCCGTCATTATCACAATTCAACTGTATTCATTGGGTATTTATCTATTGTGACCTATCAAAAAGTTACGCCACGCAGAAGGATTGTTCTTCAAAGGCAAGTGTTGATGAGCGTTCCTCCTAGTATTTCTTCATTTTGACTCTGAAACTAATATCTTTTCAGAAACGTATCTATATTAATGGTCTAACGTCCAATTTTAGAAAGCACATCTTTATTAGAATCCCCTCCCAATCGCCAATCATAAATAAGTATACCCGTTTGATTGTTAAGATCTGATCGTTAATCAGTCTAGCATTCAGCCCTTCCAATACCTAAATCCTGTACGTCGTCTATCGCATCCGCTGTAATCAATCATCGGCCGAAGCATCGATTCCTTGTCTGCCACGGAGTAGACAGTAAATGGAGTGTTAAATGCGAAGCAATTGTGCGAAAGAGCAGAGAGAAGTGCTTCAAACGTGCGTGTGTAGCTTTGTGGCTTTACAGTGATCAATTGATCTGGTGACAAAGTGAAATATTGGATTGATCATATCATAATTTTCAGTAGCGCTTTGTTTCGCTAATTATAAAAGTTATGAGTGCTTATAAAATGAAATATCTTCTAGAGACTCTGGTATTCATGCATCACATCGAAGCTATGACTTATATCGACACGACGTTTCTTGACCCGAATGATTATTATCATCAACTGAGTTGATCAATGTTCGTTCACGATAGCAAATACAGTACAATTGTTCTAACTTTCGACGGTGGGTTTGTTCTTAGTCGTGTGTGTCTTACATACACATTGTTTCTGTGTGCTCAGGCAATACTGAGCGCTCCCGAGCTTATGCACACAAAAACAATGTGCATGTGCATCTACACACACGACTAAGAACAACCCGCCATCGTGAGATAGAACAGCTGTAACTGTCGTTCTATGCCCTTATTAGCATTGACTAAGTATCTATAGACATATGTCTGGAGAATAGATTACTCCAGAATTTCAAAAGTTGCGGATAAACTTTTGACGCGGCAAATTCTTATCTCATTCGCTGAGCTGACACTTGACATTCTGTTAATGTATTACTCCGTGACCGCACTTAACATCAAGACACCCATATTAGTGAACATTTAACGTATCTGCACATCCTAGACAATTAGATTTATTTACGCGTCTCCTTTCCTGGTAACAATTTATTGGTTCTCGTGACTCGACTGCGAGAGAAGTCATTGCCAATGTCATGCTCTAACAATAGTCTTTAATTGTTTTATGATTATCGATTAATTATTTATTAGTAGAAGAGTCACTTGTTTGTTTGATAATGCGTTGTATTGATAGGTTTGTGGAGTATCACGCTTTGTGTCTTCGGCAGTTCTTGGGAATATTGCGGATTTTGTTTGTCAATATGCCTATCTTTTCGTTAAGTGTTTAATGTTGTTTTCTAAACTAGAGGAGAACATGTCTGTTGTTTATAAATGTGCCTGTAAAAGCAAATCTACTATCTATGGAACCGAGACGTGGTCGCTAACAATGGGCCTCATCAGCTTAAAGTCACCGAAAGGGCATTGGAGAGAGCTATGCTCGGAGTTTCCTTGCGTGATCGCATCAGAAATGAGCATATAACCAAAGTTACCGACATATTCCGAAGAATTGCGAAACATAAGCGGCAGTGGGCAGGGCACATTGCTCGCAGAACGGATGGCTGATGGGGCCGAAAAGTTCTGGAATGGCGACCGCGAACCGGAAGACGATGCGTTGGAAGGCCTTCCACTAGGTGGACCGATGACCTGGAATACGCTGGAAGCGAGACGCACGGGATCGGTCAATGTGGTGACACCTGGGGGACGTCTTTCGGCTGAAACGATGATGATGAAAAAGAAATCTCATAATGATTGATTATAATATGTAGGTATATCCTGGTATATCACTACAATAACTCCTTCTTATTCTAGGATATTATCTGCGATATTGATAAGGAAATTGTTTTACCGATGGAAAGCCACACTAGCACTACTTTTTATCGCAAGGGTAAAAAAAACCGGCCAAGTGCGAATCGGACTTGCGCACGAAGGGTTCCGTACCATTATCGCAAAAAAAGGCAAAAATATCACATTTGCTGTATAGGAGCCCCACTTAAATATTTATTTTATTCGGTTTTTAGTATTTGTTGTTATAGCGGCAACAGGAATACATCATCTGTGATTTTTATCTGCCTAGCTATCACGGTTCATGAGATACAGCCTGACGACAGATAGACTTAGTAATAGGGTCCCGTTTTACCCTTTGGGTAGGGAACCCTAAAAAACTAGTACAAAATAATGTCAAAGCTAAACCTGTTGTCTAATTGCGTACGTGAATTCGGCATGGCAAACGGTTTCACCCCATGAAAAACCATGACAAATACTCCTTAACCCCTTGTATTCGAGACAGAATTACAAAGCCATTGTGTCTCGCGTAGATCTGCGTTCCGTACAAGGGATTAAATAATGAGATATTG
The DNA here is from genome assembly GCA_964057195.1 of Orthosia cruda. NCBI lineage: Eukaryota > Metazoa > Arthropoda > Insecta > Lepidoptera > Noctuidae > Orthosia > Orthosia cruda. The sequence continues at coordinate 6,828,135 of OZ059832.1, read as the reverse complement.
CAAAAAGATATTGGACTCTTTCGAAAAGAGTATCTGCACCAACGAAAGCGTCCAATATTTTTTGGCAATACCTAATCATTCAAAGAGAATTTGTCATACTCTTTCTTTTGTGTCAAACCCTTTGCCTTGCCGAATTCACTTACGCAATTAGTTATTATTACACTGCAGCTTGTTATAAGAAATACATAAAATATCTGCCCATAATAGGATTTCTTGAGTATTAGGAAGCATAAAGATAATTTAAATTGCATGGCCTTACAAGGTCTTGACATAATAACTAGACACGATTCTTAACTGATTGATTTCTAATTGATTTATCATTGAATCTGTTTAAACTGTGATTAATCCGATTGGTCACACATCTTCCAGTTCAGTAGGTAGTCTCATTACCAATTATTTACCATAGAAACACTGTTTTGTCATTAGATAAAGTACCTAACTAGTGATAACTGCCCTGTTCCCAACATGGGCAACAGAACATGGGCCAACATAATCTTAATACCTTACATATGGTCACAAATGGTGCTTGGAACACTGAAAGACATTACCGCAATCTAGAAGGTAAGTCGTGGTGGCCCAGTGGCTAAGGCCTCGCCTCGCGTGCTTGAGGTAGGTTTATTCGAACAAGTTCCAATGTGACTTTTCAAATTTATATGTGCTTTCTTAGTTTATCTTGGACATCACAGGCAACTGTGAAGGAAAACATCGTAAGGAAACCTGGTCTTATTTAGCTAACTAGCTTCTGCCAGCGGCTTTGCCCGCGTGGATGTCAAAAATTATATCCTTTGTGCTATGCCTGACTATAATCTAACTCTGTGCCAAATTTCATTCAGATCGGTCCAGCCGTTTGAACGTGAAGAAGTAACAAACGTACAAACACACACACGCTCACAAACTTTCGCCTTTATAGAGGAGACTTGTGGGGTTCCCAGAGACGGCTTAATTAACTCTGATACCAGAGGTGGCCCTATCCTCACAAGAAGAGAAGGTGCTGTTGCCGATAGTCTAAATTGTTTGCGTAAAAGTTTAGTCCTTAACGACATTCAAGATTGAAATGAGTCTCTTGCCTAGTATATACACATTTTATTGTTCGAATAACACAGGCAAACAGTTATCGTATAAATCTTCCAATATTTAAACAATTCCTCATCAAACCACCGTAAAACTCAGGTATTCAAATCACGAAACCCAGTTTCGAAACCATAAAGGAAAATAGAGGTGACGATAGCACAATTCTATTTAAGACCACTTCCTGGTCGAGATGAAAGTGCGAAGTAGTTTATGGCCTCGCCAGCGGAAACTGCGTATTAATTGTAGACCAGTACAATGTTCCTACGATGATGTGCGAATCCATATAATTTTCTCATGTTTTCCTATTAGAATTTTCCAAGGAAATTGCCAATATTGGAAGGAATATTTTCCTGATAAGTTTTTATTTGATGACAGCTGGCGGCCATCTTAGTTTTTTGATGGATATTAAATTAGATTATGTAACGTATTTTTTTCCCCGGACGGAACGGGACGGTTCGTTTCACACATAATGCCAAGGAACGCCATGTCACCGTCCCGTCCGTGCACCTGTGAGGTATGGTCTTTCGTAAACATTTGTATGAAAAGATATTTTCGTAACCTTTTCGTAACAAATCGTTGCGTTCCGTCCGGAATAAAACACGGCACGCTCGTTTTTGGAATGTTATTTGTGAGTATTGCTATTTCATGTTTTAGACATGAAAATGACAAAGACAGACATTTCAAATGATAACGTTTGCTGCAATGGAAACTTTACAATGAGACACTGGGCTATGTTGAGATTTTTCTGATAGGAAAAATCCAATCACTGGCATTGACTCAAGTGATTGGAGTTTTTCTATCACGAATTTCTCTTTTTGTTCGTTTGGTTCCCCCTATTGCATATGGTCTTATACATTTGGCGAATGTTGGCAAACCCCTTCGGGAAATAAGGCGAGAGATAAGGCGTTTTGTGTCAAGGTGTAAAGTTACAACTTTTTATGAATTGGGTATTGTAATGGGTATCTTCATTATATTAGTCGTCTTATTGTCTGTAATATATGATACATATTGATATCCCCGACTTAAGTGTCAAAAAAGTAGAGTATTTGTAAATTCTATTTTAGCCTGACAACCTCTCAAACTGCGATATTAAAAAAAAGTCTTGAGTCCAGCCGAACACAGGACCTCCTCCTTTTTGGAAGGTCGGTTAAAATAGGGTTTGACTCGTTCTTAACTCATAATACCCCATAGTAATGCTATTTCATATCACAAAGATATATCAATACATTTAAGACGTAATTAACCACTTACAATGTTTTAAGTGGCTACATTAGCAGTGAAGGAAGATTGCTTTGATGTGCGCTTCAAAGAAGATATGCGCACGATTACGTGTTTATAAATAAATTGAATTTTCTTTGAATGAAACAGTGCTTAGTTGTAGATGGTTTTTTTGGACTGATGCTAATGATATCTTATTTTGTTCACAGGTAAATTAGAAAAATATGGTTATTTTCAATTTCTTCGCGTACCACCTAAATGAATGCGTGAGTATTATTACAATGTTGGATTTTCAGTTCTTGGCGCTGAGCTTCTATTTAGATATAAAATTAAGTGAAGCCACAGATGATATAATACTAGCATACAGATACCTCATCCCATTCAAAGCATCCGCGCCGACGTAACTAGCGTTTTTCGTCTGATTAAACCGATTATTTTTTGCAAATCGTTCGCGTTCGGTTCCATTCCATGGCGATCTATCTATCGCCTATGATGTTAGCAGCGACTTGCAAGTAAAAGGGTTTACTCGGTGCATGAATATTTTTTTCTTTAAATACAGTGAAGATTTGTTTTATAGTATTTTTTTGCACGTTTTTACAGTTTCATTGTACCAAAAGGTGTTACAATAAAAAATTTAAACAACCGAGTGGAACGCCACAGACATTTAAAACCGCGCCATCTATTGGCATCAATTGTAAATGATCCGTTCAAATAATCTTGGAAATGTGAATTAAGAGCCCGGTATTCCATAATTGTGTGCTTAGGAGAGTTGATTAAACAAGAACATACAATTTTTATGTTCAATGCCAGAAAATACTAATTATACAAACAATTCAATAAGAACTCCGTGCGTGTCGCGCTATCTAAAGAGATTTATTTGAACCAAATTTTCTTTCTTAGCGTTGAGACCCCGTGGCCTAGAGTTATTGAAGCTCATATTTCAAGTTAATCATTCTAGCACTCAGAAATACGTACATTATATTTTTTTATGAAATTGTGAAACAAAAATGTACCTGAAATGTACTTAGATGATCGTAATCACTTGCCAATCAAACCATCCATACTTGTTAAACGAGCTCTCCTAATTCAAATTTGAAAACAGAACGACATCCTAAACTCTAATAATTCCCCAGTGCCAAACTTTAAGATGGACATAAACCCAATCGGTTGAACCGAAGCCTGATTAATATTGCATTTCTCGATCGATCCCACTACCCAATACCCGGTACCCAGAACCTACCCAGATTGCGCGACGTAAAACCGATTATTTACCCCTTCCTTACTCTAATATCCGAACGTATTAAGTGATGGGATCTGGATCGAAAATTGACATTTCGATAACGAAGTTTTGAGTTTATTTCACGGTGAGAGGGTTATGTGTAAGATTAAACTTCGATCAATCAAGGTGCGTGCTGGTAATAGTGCAGGCTGTATTGGAAATATTTAGCTAAAGCAGGATACTTCTTTTCAGCGTTTGCCGATACAATTAAACTGTCTAACTAACCTATGTTGGCAAAGTCCAAGTCTACGTGGAGCAGCTGAATACCAGTAGGCTTTCTGACTTCCACAAAATATCTATAATCCATATGAGATAAGACGACATTTAAATAATCCCATTTTACATCCCGTTCAACCGATTTTGACTTCTATTGCGTTGGTGGTATGATAAATGGTAGCTGTAGTAAACAGTTGGTTTTGCTAACAGGTTTATGCTTTTCATGGCATCCTTATGTTTACGGGATAGAACTGAAAATCGCTTGAACGGACTGTAAGAAAGGGTTGTAGAAATTTCTAATGTTATTTCAAATGGAGTATAGGTACTGGGTAAAATGATCACCATTAGTAAGACGGTGTCAAACATTCGGGCTTCTGACTTCGTGGAACTACTGCGTATTGCCAATTGAAGGTAGAAATAAAAAAGAACTTTCAAAATCTTCGTTAATTTAATATTTAATGAACAAAATTACGAAGTTTTGGCCTGATTGTTTTTGTCATTACATTGTATTTGCCCAACGCACGTCTAGCAATAGCTTTTACAGTTCAGCAATGCTGGTCGCGTTGATCTAGTTATCGATAAGATATTATTATCTTTTAAAACAATCAACACCGCTTAGTAAGAAGCACGCTTGTTTAAAAAAAATAGTTATAATTTACGATATTAAAACCGCAAAATGGTAAAGCTTTTTTGTAACAATCAACCCAAAATTTGTAACAAGCAATTAAAAAGATGGATCCAAATATCCGATGAATATTGTCCGTTATAGCCAGCCAATAGTTTTTTGTATATCATATAACTCAATTAGTTAAATTTTAGCCTACAGGCCGATAATTTAATTTTAACAATAAAGCCAATGATGCCGAGAACCAAATTAAAAATGGCGGCCTCGAATGCTAAAGTTTTCGAGTTCAACAACCTTTTGACAATGCGTTCTAGATAAGGATTGACCGACTTGGCTCGAGTGAATCTACGACAGTTCTATTTTACGTGTGTTTAATTTTAATTGACTATAAAATTCTGATTCAAAATTAATTAATTATCTTGATACTCATAGACCTGTCGGTTCTTATTGAATTATGTATGATTTTTACGTTTTAAAGATTTTTATTAATTTATTTCTCTTTTGTAATTAAATCAAAGATCCAATCATCTGATCAATTGGCACTTTGCAAAGCTCTTAAATCGATTGATATTCTGTAGTTTCTACGTTCGTAGTTATGGATTACATTTTGATGATTTTGAATATTATATTAGACTAGCTGACCCCTAGGGCTTCGCTCCTGTCAACTGGCTACCTACCTACCTACCCTGCCTAACCTGTCTATCCTGCCTACCCTGCCTATCCTGCCTACCCTGCCTACGGTGCCTAAACTGCCAACCCTCCCTACCCTAGCTACCCTACCCTACCTACTATTTTTTATCTATCATCAATAGTTTTCTCAGCGCACGCCAAAGAATGAATTTTATAGACAACATTTTGCTATCTTGGGTTACATTATTGCAATTTTCATAAGGACCTCATTTTTTTTTTAAACTATATTATAGCATATGACACTCAGGAATAATATAGCTTTCTACTAGTTCAAGAATATTCAAAATCCGTTCAGAAGATCCAGAGATTACCGTCTCAAACTCACAAGTTTCACCTCTTTATAATATTATAGTAAAGAAGTATAGATGTATTGTTTTTCTCAAATACCTAGGGAAGTACTTTTGATTTCATTAATAACAGGCAAATCTAGCCAAAGCCAACTTCTAATCGTCCCAACACGACTCGAATAATAAAAATGTTTGTAAAATTCACCACAGGAGTAGTTTTATTACCTAAGCTGAAGGCGTTGACTGCAGATTAACCTGTCGCGGCATCAAATCCGATCCAGTCCAATTATTGGATAATAGTCTTTAGTCGATTTCATGGTTCGCTGCCTCGTGCGGTGCAGCTTCAGTAGTTTAGCGACGATGCCATTTTTCGTGGCACGGTAGCATCGCGAGGGTTAAGTTAAGCATATGAGTGAACACACTCAGTTGTGAATGGAAAAATATTTCCAATTGCATAACATCCTCCTGTTTTTAAAGTCGGTTAAAAATAGAGTGAAGGAAAGTAGAATGTGATGTGAGTGAATGTTTTGTAAGGTGACAGGAGAATGAATGGAATAATCAAACACACTGCACGGCCCAAGTATTTTAACATTGTAGGTATAGTTACAAAAAACTTCATAGAACATAATTTTACTCGATATTAAGGTTCGCTGGCTTGCGCGGTGCAGCTTCAGTAGTTTAGCGACGGTGGTATTTTTTACATGGTACCGTGTCATCGCGAGGGTTGAATTTTTAGCATACGAGTGTTTCAGCTATGAAGGGAGAATTATTTGAAAAGAAACTGAGTGAATGAGACTTCTAAGGGACCTTCCTGATTGCGCGATATCGTATAAGTATTTCTAATAATATTTCAATTGCAAATCGGTCGAATGATTGTTCCATAACAAAGAACGTACTTTCAATTTCGCATATTATTAAAATTGAATATCGGTGTGATATAAAATCAAAATATCGGTGTGATATAAAATAGAATCTCGGTGTGATATAAAATCGAATATCGGTTTGATATAAAATCGAATCGCGTCGAGCTATCAGAAGAGCCTCTGATGGCGACAATTAGCATTCGATGTCAGCGAAGGCGATAATCAAAATGTAAGAGATTGATCACGTGATTTTTCGATATCGCTTGTCAATCCCGTATAGTTTTGCCTTTATGTCAATCGGCATCGCCATGCTTTCTATTATTAAATGTCACTTGTCTAGGGCCTCTGGGAAGGTCAGTTAGGGCTTCGATAAAATAACATTCTATCGGCTATGAAATTCTACTGTTAAACAGTCAAAAACGTCACTTGCTCAATTCTAAATATTTAGAACTTTTGACAATCGTTAGCGCTGATTGATTGAGATTGTCACCTTAATGCCCAATGAAGTGATAGAAGAATGAATGGAATCAGGGAACGGATTGCGAATCCCAATTCATGTTACTTGGGATGCGCAAATTATTGCTGTCTAAAGACGACATCTATGGTATGGTAACTTTTTATATAGATTAATATGATTTCTGATTTTATAGACGCAATGAAAAGAAAATAATCAATTTATTTGACGTGGAATGTACGAACAAAAAGTGTGCGATTAACCCACTAAATATTGTCTGTGTAATTATTATAATAGATATTCTGAATTAAACATAGATAACAAAACTATCATAAAAAGTTAATTTCAATAGGTACGCGTAAGTATCAATTACTTACGCCCTGTACGCCCACTTTATCAAATCTTACTTCATAATAATGGACACCCTTGAAAAAAAAACTGGCGGGTAATGTATAAAAACATCGCCCTAGGCCTACCTCAAAATATACGCTCGATAAAAAAAAAACTTTAGGTATTATACTCGAGTTTATTAACCCTCAAATTGTCCAAAGATCTTTTTATATCGTGCGTGTTCGACTTGGCAAGATGTACGCTTACGTCATTCTAACAATGTGTTTCTAGTCTGCCTAGGCTTTGCCCAACTATGGGTGGAGCTGGAAACCAGTATTTTGCATGGACCGACTGCCTGTTTGACCTCCACAACCCAGCAACTGGGTCACACGAAACCAAGACTTGTGTCAAATTCTTCCTACTCGGAACGACTGCCAAATGACAGCCGGAACGGTACTTTCCGAGGCACGGAGAAGTCTCGGTGTGAAAGGAATGGCTAACCATGGCCAGCTTGATACACTAGAGTCGATTGTAAAGCGGGCCAAGAGGCTCATCGGTGATGAGGCACTGGTTAAGTCAAAACTCCAAAGCCTTGAACATCGTCGCCGAGTTGCCAGCTTGTCGGTTTTTATCGGTTACATTTCGGGGCGAGTGCGATGGAATTGCATGATCTAATTCCGCCTAGTCCGTTTCATCATCGGACTACCAGACGTACGGCGATGCGCCGTCGGTACATGGTGGACATCCTACCCATACACACTAAACGTTTTGAGAATACTTTTATTATGCGTACAGCTAAGGAGTGGAATTCCCTGCCGGAGTCTGTGTTTCCCGATAGCTACAATCTAGGGGTATTTAAGTCAAGAGTTACCTCTAGGCAAGTGTGCTTCACCGTCGACCACATCATCGTTTACCATCAGGTGAGGTAGTGGTCAAGCGCGAGCCTATTTTGAATAAATAATACCATCCACAGACCGACCTCGGCAAGCTTCATACCCACGAAGATTGACCCGTGTATCTTTTATTATTTAGCCACGAGTGCCTACATTGTGTTTCTATCGATATTTAAGTAGGTTTTTTGAATGTTGGTATTTAGTTCTTAAGTACGTAATCTAGATTTACTATAATTTGTCACTTGGTACTGACGGCCTAATTTGAAGACGGAAGCGGTGTCAAATTGAGTGTCCAATGGAGTTAGCAGTTTGGGGTAAGGTTATTGCCCATACACAGGACCCTTATGACGTATCGTGTTCGTGTCTGCGATTTCAATATTATCCAAAAATAAGATTTATAATATATTGTGTTTTTGTTCCATCCGTGTCCTTTACTTTATATGCACATACAACAACAGATCAGGTTCCTTCACTTGGACATTTGTAATCCACCTTACTGCATTGTAATAAGGGTTAATTTCAAAAACAGAAACATCGTTATATGTCGTGAACCCCGAAAAATAAATAAAAAATGTTTTCTAATTATGATTACAGCGTGTTTTTTCTACAATATACAACCAAATTCATCAAGATACAGCCATTTTTCAATGGGGCCCAAGTTCGCTTACAAAATGGGCATTCTCCTTTAATGGTATTTGTGCTTGATCATAAAACCTGGATGTCATACGTTTGGTAGAACAATTAATTTGGTAGTTTTGAAGTTATGTCGCTGTAGGTAAAAAGGTCAAAGCTTGAAAGAGATTTAAACTTTATTAGGGTCTTTGATGATTCTATGAAGTCTACCAATAACTTTGCTATCGGTGCTGACGGAGACTCCCTATCGGTGCCTACGACCCCAAATATAAGTAAGTGCCTAATAAAGTCAATCAAGCGGCAAACGCTATCGCGCGTGAATTAAGCCATAACCCGTACCCGTTCGTAATTACGGGCGTGACGAGCGTAATTCCGGCAACTACGCGTTATGCGGAGATTTTAATTGCATCTAACGCCGTCACGTAAATTAACGTTATCAAAATTACGCAAACATTATGATTATGGCAAAATTTAATTGTTTAACGAACAAGGACGGGATTTTGATTACGTTTTGCGCGTAGTCACATTATTTTATAATACCTACATATTCAGTTGAAGTGTGCGTGACGGATTGTTTGTTTCATATTAAAGAAAGAAAGAAACATATTTTATTTGTGACTAGCTGTCCCACGCGGCTTTGCTTCCGTCAACTGGCTACCTACCCATCTAACCTACCTACCCATCTACTCTACCTACTCTACATACATGACTTTTGCGTAACTTTAACCGTTTACGCAGCGCACGCAACGGCATCTCTCAAAAAGAATAAATTCTCTCCGTTTTTAGAACATTTTTCATTGATGCTCCGCTCCTATTGATCGTAGTGTGATGTTATATAACCTATACCTTCCTCGATAAATGGACTACCCAATACAAAATAAATTTTCAATTCCACCCAGTAGTTCCTGAGATTAGCGCGTTCAAACAAACAAACAAAAACAGATTTCAGCTTTATAATATTCGTATAGATTCGCACAAGAATTATGAGAATCCCGTGCGAGACCAAAAAGCCTTCTATCTCATACTCATACTGCATATGCATCCATATTTAAAAAAAATATTAAAAACGCAAGGCTTTTTCAATTCCCTGAAAATAACTTGCAATTATTTTTAATCCTAACAATTACCACCGCAAAACAATACGATACTTTATTAACCCAATATAACAATCAATTGGCAATTGAACACTCTAATTACTGTTTAATCCCGTGTACAATATTAAATTATAACTACCCAAGTTCACAACTTATGTGCAAACTACATTTTAACCCTGCAAAATCTGTGTGTGTGCAGTAATGACCCCATGTTTTGCCAGTGTTGCCAGCGCGATGCACAAGCGTGCGTTGCACAGCAATTTGTCAACGTCACCTCGCTCCACAGATATTAATGGAAATTTAGTGTCAACCGAACGCCTTTGTGCCTTAATTACTGGCGATTGTTTCATTATTGATTTTTACCTTCGGCACGCGAATTTATTGTGACTGACAACCGTTAAGTTTGAATTAAATTTGTTCGAATTTTAAAACCGATCGCGGTAGATTTGTTGTAGTTGTTTGGAGTTGGATCTACTGTAATGGAATAATTTAGTGTTGTCATAAAAAAAAAATTGAATACGTTCATTCAATATTCCAATTTTTTGTTTCTTTTTAGGGTTCCGTACCCAAAGAGTAAAAACGGGACCCTATTACTAAGACTATACTGTCCGTCTGTCTGTCACCAGGCTGTATCTTATGAACCGTGATGGCTAGACGGTTTAAATTTTCACAGATGATGTATTTCTGTTGCCGCTATAACAACAAATAAAAACAGAATGAAATCAATATTTAAGTGGTGCTCCCCATACAACCAACGTGATTTTCTTGCCGTTTTTTGCGATAAGGCTACGGAAACCCTCGTGCGCGAGTCCGACTCGCACTTGGCCGGTTTTTTTGCCTATATTTTTCAGTAACACATCACAGTAATTAAGTACTTATATGTATGTAAATAAAGGATATACATACAACAGAATATAATGAGCGGCAGTAATCGACTTTACAGGTGTTAAATGACGCTTGTCAGTTTACTCATATTATATAAACCGCACCACTTAATGACATGTAATGATGGCGATCAAAAGTGATTGATGCGCATTCAAGTCGCCACACAGTGAAATACGCGCGAACAGGCACAACAAATAATTGCTGCCATTTATAGCTTCTAAGAATGTTCTTATATTGTTCTGCTCGATTTGCCACTAATTATATCTTAGTGTTAACGCCAAGAGGGTATTTTTCAAGCATTTATTTCGACGCAAATCATTGGTGTGATGTGTGAGATGTCTGCCACATGCCGAACGAGCTGTGTTCTAGCAAAACACAGGCTTGGTACACTGAAATCAAAGAAAGAAAACATTTATTGCCAACTGTTATAAACGAAACCCTACTAATATCGGAAATAGCGACACTGGAGCAGGGACAGATCATGAATGAGTTGGCGGTACGAACACGATTTCTGCCTTGAGAATAAGAAAGAATTAGTGCATAAGCCTGAATGATGAAAGGAATAGAGGAAGGTCTTAACGCAGCATTCGGACAACAAAAAGTAATAATTTTGACTGTGATATTTTCATCTGCCTGAGTACGGCAGAACTGAAGAAGCGACAGATGTGTGCAAAAGTTACCAAAACGTTGCTTAATTTTCAGAACTTAAGTAAAGCTAGCGATGTCATTGGATAGTTCTTGCTACACTATCCCTGGTGGAAACGCAGCCTAAAGCTTACCATCCCGTAACTATAGTAGCAGGCGTTTGTAATGTGGTACAATGGCGTGCAATATAGATTAGGTGACATCATTATTAGGTGGCTCGGATGTGGGGCAATGGTTACAGCGCGGTGGTACTTAAGACCATTATGCAGAAAGCACACAGCATTATTGTCTGCAGTGTAGAGTGCGTTTAATGTTTGCATTGAATTTAGAATCTGTTTGCTGAGCATTTTAATTTTGTTGTCTAAAAATAGGATAGAAGAGGCTCTAGCTAGATAAAATATCTTTGGGGCATATTTCCTAGCTGCAGCTTGAAGTTGTCCTCTGGGACAAACTTTGTAACTTTGTCTAGGCTAAGTAGTGTCATTGTCTATGGATGCGCGCGCTGCGCAGTGCCCAGTTATGCACAATAAATAAATTGCCCGCCATACCACATATTTTTTCCGTTTCCACTTTTGTTTTATTTCAACTGTATGAGTGAAGATAAAATAGTGTATGCAACGGCATATAATTAGGTATTAAAACACTCGCGTGTTATTATTATGTGATAAACCCACGCTCGTGTTTTAATAACCCCTATTATATGACCATTCCATAAACTACTATTATACGTAATAATTAGATAATCGTGCTTATTTTGCTGTCAATACAAAATCTCGTGCCTTGCCAAAACGAACAAAATATATTGGCACCGATCAAGATTCTGATGCATTCGACATTGCCGAGAGTTCCTTCACCCCTGAAAAGAAACAAACTACTTTTTGATCGAATTATTCAGATGTAACCAAAAAGAAAATGGCTGACGGAAATGCGCTGTGCAATGAACAATAAATAAACATTAGGGCGTATTAGTCGTTCAGGAACGCTATCGATAATTTGTGGTTAGGCATCGACGTTTGATTCGACTTCCTTCATTGTGCGAACAACTGTGTAAAGTGCAATTATCTATAAAAAGTACGACTGCCTCAATCAGGCATATCTTTTGTCTTGCATGAAAGGCTGACGTCCGCAACTCCCCGTCTAAGCGCGAGTTTTGCGTACGGGTGCGATAGATTGGTCATTTTATTCATCCCAGCTCCTCCAGTAAGGCCGGCAGCCGCCCTGGTGTGACTAACTAAAAGGAGGGTACTAGGGTTACCTAATTACTTTGCCCTCTATTCAGCGGCCAGCTCGGCAGCTTAGGAGCAGGTGAGCTACTGTCTCGTCCTCCTCCATGCAGGCTCTGCAAAATGGTGTCTGGAACTCCTATGAAAAAGAGCGTACCTAATGGCATAATATGTGTCACCGACTTGGTTGCATTTCTTGTATATAATATTGCTAGGCTGTGGAAAGGCCCATTGCGTGCCCTGTTTGACGTTAGTATCGTCAGTTCACTGCACCCTAGTATTTTGCCCTCAAGAGTTATTGAGGAAATGAGGCGTTCTGGTGGTCTTAGACAGCCGTTTAGTAGTTTATTTTGTTTATGGGCTATTGTCTACAAACTTGTCTTGCTCAGTTGATGCAAATCATCGTTGTTTGAGCCGTTTCATTAGAATTGCTGGTTTCTAGAACGACAAATTGTGTATTACATTAGGAATATTGTCTTTGAAATTCTCCAGAATTTGTGCCCTAACGGTCTTCTAACGGTACAATATTTGCTCTAGTTAAAAAGCCTGACGTGTACTTGTACTAGTATTTACCTTTATAGAATGTATCGCTTGCGTCCCTCTTCCATCTTGCCTTAGTAACGTAAGTTTTAACTTTTCAACCAATACGGTACGGTTTTTTGAGACAACAGTAAGGGCCCTAACAGTCCAGTGGTGGCCCAGTGGTAACGACCGCGACTTACAAGTCGTAGGTCTTGGGTTCGGACCCAGGCAGGTACTTTATTTTGTGTAACTTATTTCATCAAAACACCGCCTGCTCTCAAAACGGTGAAGAAAAACCATTGTCAGGAAACATGCAGGCATGTCTTAGAGCCAAAAATTTTAAGACATGTGACATCCACCAACCCGCAATAGGCCCGCGTGGTGGATAACGGCCCTCTCCCTCCCACAGAGAGGAGGCCTGCACAACGAACCAAATGGTGCGGCAAAGAGGGTTCTTATATCCTAACGGCCCTAACCAACCACTGCCATTTCCAGCTGATGGTTTGTTTATATTTTCCAAAACCTGGGCATGTAGTTAGCGATAACTTAAAACGTTAAGGACAATCTTCTAAGAAGGTTTTAAATCGCCTCAAAAATCCATCTTGTATACTACTCAAACTCGGACCATTCCAAGACTGGATAAGCAGCATCCAAAAGGAAATAAAACCGTCCGCCAGAAAAATTTCGGTCAGTAAGATGGATGATGCCGCCATGTGTCGACCGTCAGAGCAGCGTTGGTCGGTTATATGTCCTCACGTTTATGAAAACTGGATAGAATATCTTAGATTTGTTTTCATAATATAATATTGTTTGAGGAAATATTTGAAAACAGAAAACAATGACAGTTGGAAAAAGGTTGTCACATCAAAAAATTGTTGTGGAGGAAAAATGTTTCTCGCTATTACGGGTTAACCGTGTCACTACTTATTTTTTTAGTCCGTTTTTAACCCCCGACGCAAAAACGATGGGGTGTTATAAGTTTGACGTGTCTGTATGTGGATGTGTGTCTGTGTGTGGCATCGTAGCTCCCGATCGGATGAACCGATTTGATTTTGTTTTTTTTTTTTATAGAAAAATGCAAAACACATGAGCAAAACATAATAATATATCTAAATTAAAATTAAATTCTAAAAACCCCCGACACAAAAACCTTTATAAGCAAAAAATAAGCTTCGTACTCGCGTGGAGGAACCGCTAAGTAAATAAAATAAACTGCTTTAAACGTTGACGGTTCGACGCGAGACGAGGCTTATTTTATGCATTTTAGAGGTTTTGTGTCCGGGTTTTTTTTAAATTTTAAATTAATTTTTTATTTATTTATATTATTATGTACCTACACGTGTTTTGTTTCTTTTTCTCATAAAATTATAGAACTCCTAATTTCTTGCTCGCTGCATTTGCACATTCTTCTCACGAGCATCCATACCTATCTCGTATGTACTGCAACCAGCCATAGAGCTGCAGCCATTTTCAACGGGCAACTTATTCTATATTTAAAACCTAATGCAATTTGCGATATTCGGATTAAATAATCCTCACACGTGGTTCAGAATTGCAAACCCACCTTTAAAATCAACTTATCATTTAAATGAAGAACACGGCGATGCATAGACCATGTGCTGTTTTAATCCTGCATTATAAATCGCGGTCCGTCAGCGTGACGATCACGACACGACACAGTGTCTGCATAACAGTGTATAATCTGTATGCGGTAGCCGCCAGCTGGAAAACGTGGCTAATGATGATTTAATACAGTTGTGCACTGAACATTGAATGGCTAAGTGTTTATGTAAATCAAAGGCGATGTTTTGCAGACTTATTAGCTGTTGTTATTCTTGCTGATCGATTTGTGTTTTCTGTGGTAAATTTTTATATGAAGTTTTTGCTGTTAGAATAGTGTTGAAGCGCTTTTCCATGGTTGAAGCAGCTGAAAGTAGTGGCGTAGTATGATTTTGCTTTTGCTATGTGTATATCATTTAATTAATAGTGTAAGAGTTAGGTACTTTTGAAATGCACTTGTCTGTACTCTAGTATATAATTGGATTATTAGTCTATCATCACACAGTGCTATCCAAACCGTAAGAGCGTCCACAAGGCGCTGAAAATTATAGACGTTCATAGACGTCCATAAACGGTCGCTGTGTTTTTGGTTACGACTGCAAAAGCGGTCCTTGTATTGTGAGGTAAATTTTGTATAGAAATTGTAGATTGGCCAACAGTGACCACACCACAGTCATGAAGCTGTCAACTCAGTAAATCTAAGAAAGATGCAATAAATAAACTCTTGTCTGCTTCAAGCAGTCCTTTTATGGAGGCGTTTAGTTATTTTTCTACATAATTTCTTTTGTGACAAGAGTTAAGGTTTTTGCCTTTGATTTTGCCTTTTTGACAATCACTATCGCCACGCTTTCGATGGTAGAATATAATATAGCTATGTATTACATTAAAGGTCTATCCACACATATCAAGGCCGTGCCCGGGACGTGGACGGACCGTGCCCCGTCAGGGCCTCAAAAGATTTATCGTTGTGTACATTTTATATGAACTCCTTCACACACGTCCGTGCACGGGCCGTGCACGGGCCAGTGCCAAATCTTAAATGATTGGGCCCGGCCTTGTCACGTCCCGGGTTCGGCCCTGATA
Organism: Orthosia cruda; assembly: GCA_964057195.1. Classification (NCBI taxonomy): domain Eukaryota; kingdom Metazoa; phylum Arthropoda; class Insecta; order Lepidoptera; family Noctuidae; genus Orthosia; species Orthosia cruda. Next base: position 6,812,564 of record OZ059832.1, on the reverse strand, counting down.
TGTGTGGATAGACCTTTAATGTAATACATAGCTATATTATATTCTACCATCGAAAGCGTGGCGATAGTGATTGTCAAAAAGGTAAAATTGTATGGGATTGACAAGCGATATCGAAAAATCACGTGATCGATCCTGTACATTTTGACATTTCGACTACTACGCTGACATCGAAAGCCACTTGTATTGCCAATGCAATGCAAATGCCAACATAGCTTTTTTTATGTTGGAGAAATGCTCATGCATACTACGCTACCACGGGCGTAGCGCAGTTATGTGGGACTCTTAACTCCACGGTGTCCGCGGCTGTCCGTCACCGGACCCTCCTCTGGGGAGTACCCCCACTCCAGGGACCAAACCAGCACATGGATGCCAGACGACCCCGTGTATGGCACCCTTGGTCCCCTTGTCAAGGTCAATGGCCCCGCCACTTACCATTTTTCGGCCGCAGGGAGGGGGCCAACGCTAAACCGACACTCCTCTTCCCCTGAGGCCCAACCGCGTCCGCAATCAGACGGTGGCGACCCCGTCCAGGCAACATAGCCGGCCTGCTCATATTTTTTCCCATAACTAGTTCTCACAAAACTAATAACGACTAAGCCGCTAAACTGCAAAATAGATCAAATATTTGTTGACGCATAGCGCTACATGTAAACCGATCGGACTTTAATACCGATTACCTACAAAACCACAGACTAACAAGGCTTCATGTTATACCGGCACTTGTAATACAGTATACCCACAACCCACAACACATACCTACTCACATATTATGTAGGTACGTGTTTTTCGTAATCATCTATTGTTTTAACTATAAAACACGGGTATTTATTTACATAGTGTTTTGTATGTAAACCTGTGTTCTCTATTTATTCATTAAAACATTGCTTTTTGTTCGGAGTGTTTTTGAATGGCAACGGATAAAATATAAAATAACATTTTGTAAATTGTCAGAAAAGACTTTAAAAAAGGGGAAAAAAATTGCTTGTAGTCAGTTAGTTTTATAACCACAGTGTTTTTTTTTTTTTGGCACTTCTGAAGACCACGGTCATGGGGATTCCCCTCTGAATACGGAACAGTCAATCGGTAACTGTGCTTTCGGGACCTGAATATGTTTTACACCCCTGCCTGGATGAGGAAGGAGGGCAGGAGCAACAAACATTTTTCTTCGATCAGGGAGCGAAGTCCTTACAAAAAATTTCTCTCGCTACAAAAAATGGCTTCGGGCAGTCTACACCATTTTACCGTTTCTTTCTCCCAGTGAGTAAGAATTTTCGCTCCATTGCCCCTCATATCTTCGCAGTATCCCGCCATTTTGTTTATTTTCCTCTCTCCTTTATGCACTATTCCGAGAAAAAGCGTGATAACGTGATGAGAATTGTTTGTTTATTGTTTGATCACGGTGTATTGAGATGGAAATCTTCTAGAAAGGAGAGTAGTTAATTACGTTATTGTGGCCTTGAAAGGAAGCCTTGAGTAATAGTTGTGAGTAGCTTCACAGACAAGTAGACGCGCTGTGTAAGTAGCAGCTGATTCGGTAGATACAATTTCAACGGAAAGATTTGGACCATTGAATTTGCCTCCGATGAGTGTGTGTCACCAGTATTGCACAAAAAGTTCGAAACTATGATAATACTCTTTGAATTGCAATTGAAATTTGGCATAAATGGTATGGTCCTAAGAAGAGTCTCTGCGGCAATGAGGCACTGCTCGATCCAAGACACCAGAGCCTTGAACATCGTCGCCGAGTTGCCAGTCTGTCGGTTTTTAGAGTTACATTTCGGGAAGTGTGTTATGGTATGGTACTGCATAATTTAATTCCGCCTAGCCCGTTCCACCATCGGACTACAAGACGTACGACAATGCGTTATCGGTAGATATATTATTATGGTGGACATTCCACCCATACGCACAAAGCGTTTTGGGAATACTTCTAGCTACAACATGAGAGTCTTAAGTCAAGAGTGAATAGGTTTCTTCTAGGCAAGCGTGCTACATCGTCGACCATATCATCGCTTACCAGCAGATGAGATAGTGACCAAACGCGAGCTTAGCAATAATAATAAAAAAAATAAAAATGCACCTCAAGATCTCCTCTACCAGCGAATATGCATAATTGCATACTGCTATTTAAAACACCGTCCAGCAAACAGTTTCAATCCAACACACACTCACATACTCACGTTACAAATTAGATACATACCTACATCGTCCACTACGCTATACAAAACAGATATCATATGCAACACGTGTCTGTAAACAGATGCGTAAGCCTCGGAATTCCAAATAAGCCGCAAGGTCGATCGGCGATAAGCAGAGTAGGTGACCAGACAATAGCTGGTACTTACAGGACCCAACATACCTACTACACAGACCCAGGGTCCATCGAAAGTACTTATTAGGTAAATAAAACCACGAGAATAAAAGCACTGGTAAATGTTTGTGTCTTACAGGGAGTCCTTAGAGCCAGAAAATCTGACGCGTACAAGTCTTGCAAAGAATTATCTTGTTACACAGTAACTGGATTGTCGAGATCTGAAAGGCTCCATGTAAAATACTGCATCCGGTAGGACTACAAGCCGACCCCAACATACTTAGTTAAGAAAAGGCTCGACTGATTGATAAATACCAACCGTGCTACCTAACATAAGTTGTCTTATTTTAATACTAGCTAACCCCCGCGGCTTCGCCTCCGTCAACTGGCTATCTACCTAGCTACCATACCTATCCTACAAACAAACAGTTCAGCTTTATAATATTAGTATAGTAGATGTTGATAAAACTCCTTCGCAAATGAACAAATTTGATTACCATAAAAAAAGGTTATAGTGAGTCAATCTTAAAAGATATAGATATGCTGTCGCGGACTTTTTTTTGGAACTTTTAAAGAGGAACAATTCCATGATACATGGTATTTGCGTAACTTAAACCGTTTACGCAGCGCACGCAACGGAAGCTCTTAAAAAGGAATATTTTTACCCGTTTTTGCAACATTTTTCATTTATGCTGCGCTCCTATTGGTCGTCGCGTGATGTTATATAGCCTATAACCTTCCTCGATAAATGGATTATCCAACACAAAAATATTTTTTCAATTTCAACCAGTAGTTCCTGAGATTAGCACGTTCAAACAAACAAACAAACTCTTCAGCTTTATAATATTATAGTATAGATTATTGTAATCGAAATCTTTTGGGAATGAAGATCATTTAGGCTTTGTTATAGTCCCCGGCAAGTAACTTGGGAAGGTTTTGGCGTAGTGAGGATAAGTTCGCGCATAAGCTGCGAACTGACTAACCACCAAAATAAGCGAACGGAACGTGGACGCGACGCGATTGGTCAGTCGATCCTTGTGGCAACTGTCCAACCAATCGCGCGCTCCGAACGGTGCTAAACGTTCCCCGCGTCCCGCTTGGTAACCAAAGAGATCTAAAAAACGACTTGTGCGCATCTAACCCTTGCCAAATTACGTGCCGACAACATTAACTTCTTTAAACAAAAGTAAATTTAAAACACGGTGGGATCCCAAATAAGTCGGTAGATCGTAGATCTGAGTTAAACAGTGCAGCCTTCGCTAATTACCATACCACAATTAGTACAGACTCACACGGTCGAACACCACATTCGGATGGCCCCTCAAAACTTAAAATAACCCAGATGTTTTTGTTAACCGGAGCCAAGAAGTGAGCCGATAAGGACACCATTAAATTCTTCGAAACTCTTAGTCATCCATCAGTCTGGCTAGCTGTCTGTCCGTCTGTCCATAGGAAATGGACTACTCTGCATGAGAAAACACGATTGAGTCATCTTTCTGTAAACACCAAGAAGTGTGTGACCTTCGCTACAATTTCAGAACAAAAGAAGGGTGTTTACATGAAGGAATCTCAAACGGAATTCAAGGCCCGAAATTTCAGATAAGATCTTTGTGCGATATGAATTGCCATCATACGACATTTGCTATGTAGAGTCAGAACAGGATCTCACATGGGGTTCAATAGGGTCTTTTTAATTGACCCTTCTGTCCTTGAGGAACCCCTACCCTACAACCTATACTGATACGAGAAAAAGTGAAAGGACCAACAAAAACATGTTCGTGTTGAAGTTTCACTGATGTTAATTATAGCAAGACAATGGTTGGTGCGAAATATCAGTTTAGCGGTATGCTGCTAACCAAGGAGATTTAGCACATGGTACCTAATACTTAGAATCCTGTCTAGACTATCGTTCCTAAAGACCAAAATAGATTTGGCAGACATTGTTATCTACAAAAGAACAATGGTTAGTCGGGAACCTACTTTCTTGTTATCCATTTGAGACAGACAACCATAAACAGACAGTTTCCGTAATTGGAACATAATGACTTCATTAACCAGTTATGTAAGCATATGACTCGTTTGGAAAGGTCAAACGAATTGCAACGCCATAATGTTCACTGCCAAAATGTTAAAATCGGTTTACCAAGTTTTTGGCGTCGATTTTCCAGAGGCATTTGACAGAATGGTACATGAATGTATTTTGATTAAAGTCTTGATAGGTAATATAAATTTTGTAATTTTTTACATAAACACATACATAATATCATGCCTATATTCTCCGAAGGGTTGGGCAGAGGTGCACCCGTATTTCGCCTGTTTTGTTTGAGTCCAATGTAATGAGCGAGCCTATATATTGGCCTATTTTCTTTAGTGTTCTTCAGGGACAAATTTTCTTTATCTTGTAAGGGGAGGTGGTCAAAGAAAAGGTCGTTGGATGATATGATAGAATATGAAAGTTGAAAGGGAAGAGAATGGATGAAGAATAAGCTGAAAGATGGTAAAATTTTATGGTCATTTAGAGCCCGGAAAATAATATCCTTATTGTCCAAAAACAGAACATAAGCTACACATTTTGACCAATAAAACTTAACGTTGCCATTCGGGAAAAATAAAAGCTTGGCTCCATAAGGGCAGTTTCTATTTGATAACATAAAAATGAATAGATAGCCATGAAATATAACTGCCGCGGTAATAGAAAGATGTTGGCCAATTACTTTTTTATGAGGCCAGGTTTACGGTTCTGGGCCAAATATAGTTTACAATATGAGTGGTGCTTATTTCATGAGAGGGTAAGAAATTAAACTTGTGGTCTTGGCTTTTGATTTTGGACAAATATTGGAGATTCTGTCCGCCCACCAAGTGACTTTAGGAAAGACGGTGGCACGTGCTGCCGTGCACATCGAGGCTCAGGGGAGACGCTTTTTCAGTCTCCCCGTTACACAACAGGTTCCGGGGTGTTTTTTTAAGAGGAAACGGGGTGCCTTTGATGTGGTGATGGTGATAACCGGGGTAGTATTAGCGGCGTAAAAATCCCGCACTACCTGTTCTTTTCCCTAATAATACCAGGTGTCTTTTGAAGGATTTCCCCTTCTTCTTCCTGCCCTCATCCCATGTTACTTGGGGTCGGCGCAGCACGTTTTCTTCTTCCATATCGTCCTGTCCCCCGTCACGCTATCACTAACTCCATTTTCTTCCTCACACAATCCATTCATCTTTTCTTTGGCCGTCCCCTTCCTCTCCATCCATCCACATTTATATTCATTATTCTTCTAATAACATGCTTTTCAGCCCTCCTCATCACACGACCTTACCTTATATAATATACTTGTTTTCTGTAAACCTTTCCCCAAAACAAAGAATGAAAGAAGTCATGAAGTTTGACCTTTAAAATGGTCAACAAGAAAGTAGCTAGACATGTTCAAATGATATTAAATATTCGACAAGGCCTATCGTGTCTACCTTGGGGCCTAGCTTCTATCTCATAAATATTGGAAGGTTCTAGGTTGTAGAACTTGGATATAATACTGTAATGTACAGTTTACCCTAGGGTTACAGGGGTCAAACCACAAGGATAATAAACTTAGTGGCTGGGCGATAGTCCGATAGTCATTCGGGATATCATGTTGAAGAGAACTGGTGTGCGAATAGATACCGAACGATCAATATATCTGAGCAAAACGGCCTTAATCAAAAGTTACAAGTGAAAAATGAATAATCTTACGGTATAGTTTTGAGGTCTTGAGTCGTATTGCCGATATATGCTGTGGCAAACATATGAGCTCGACTTTATTTTGTATCGCTAATTTTGGAGGCTTTTTAATGCACGGTATTGTTTATTAGTGTTGGTGTTAAGAGACGCTGCTTTTTACCCGGCTGCCGAAAGATAAGGTAATGTGTAAGTGAGGTAATGTGTTTATTAGTGTATGTATGTATATTTGTTCCTTGTATGTATGTATGTGGCGTTATAAGAGACCAAACGCGCTGGCCGATTTTGATTATTCTTACGTTAATCAATTTTTCTTAATCTTGCCAGTATTACTGGCTACATTAAAATTGGAAAATAGTAATTGACGGATTTTCGACGTCATATTGTGGGTGCCCCTTTTTTTCTCTTCCTAACCCATATTATGTGGTATCAAATTAAAGGGTTTTAGGACGCGATTTCAAAAAAATCTAACATATATATAAATGTACCTAACTCGAAAAAAAATGTTTACTTAAATTTATAAATATCAATAAACCCGACTGTTTATTGGTCTCTATTGTATTTTGGTCAGTCAACTCGCGAATATGTGTCCTCCGACTGCACAGCATGATTTTCTTCTTGTTTACGTCTTTTCGTCTTTTTAGTTCGCTTGATGTTTTGTATTTATTATTATAATCAGTAATTGTCTAGTATAACTGGTATCTAGAAAACATAAACTAGTAGATATAGCACGCTAAACGCAACGATGAGGTTACTAGCCTCTCGCCTAGAAATACTAATAGGGTAATCTTCAATTTCCTTCACTCTGTTAAATATTCCTCGTGGGAAGAAGTTATGTTTCTGATCTAATTTATATTTCCGCCGCCATATTGTTATGGAAATGTTATTATATTGGGTTAATTTTATTATTAAGAGTGGTGTGGTTTATGAGTATCTGCGTGGGTGTTAATATAACATAACGTCAAATACGATCTTATAACAGAAGTATAAGATCGCATTTGACGTTATGTCAATATCAAGTTAAGGCGCAGATACCCCTCAGTAGCTGATATTAAAATGAGAATCACGTCTAAACGGCTAGTCCGCCTAGAAGCAGTGTGCTAGGCCAGTAGTACGGAGAACGTAAGGTGAGCCCCCCCTTTGGTTGATTTATCACCCAATACAATTACAATAATAAAATGAATAAAAAAAACGTTTTTGCAAAAAAATACTAAATACCGACTTCCAAATAAAAACTACAAAGTGAAAAATAATTTTGTCTTTGGAATTCGGTGTCTTTTGTAGGTACCATTTTTTTGCGTTATGGAAACCGACTTTCAAAATGAAAATTATTTTTCACTTTGTAGTTTTTATTTGGAAGTCGGTAGTAGTTTTGGCAAAAAAGTTTTTTATTTTTCAGTTTTTAGTTGTACCTACCTAATAGGCAAGTTGTTTAGTAAGGTACATAACGCCAGAACAGATTTAATGAATATCATGAAACTTGAACATGGTACCGGTGAAATGAGAGATCTGCGTACCCCTTAAGAGCGTACTGGCGTGATGTTTTGTTATGAAACGGTATAAACAATAAACAGACAGCAATCCCGAGAGATTTAATGTAATTTATTAATCTTTTATTATTCTGAATTATCATAATACTATATTTTTTTTCTTTAATTCTTATTTTGTCTTTTTTTATTTGACATTATATAAAGTAAACTTTGCTACTACTCTGCTAGTGCTGTGCACACCTATAAGTGGAAAGTTCGCTATAGTCTGTAGTCAATCCGATCCGTACCTACCTCGCCGCCGAGGTCCGTCGCGTGTTCTTTCAGTAAAATCACGCCAGCCCGCGTCATCGGTGCAGTAGTTAAATGTTAGATTTAAAAGGAGTTTCTTATCCGTTCTTCTCCAAGTAGGTAGTTTACGAACGGACAGTAAATTCATTAATCTAGATCCAGCCTTAGTTGTCCCACCAGCGATGCCCTGAGCCGATGTCCGACCCCAACTGGGGTAGCCCTTAGCGCAATCGCTGTAGGTTTAAAAAACTTGTTTGTGCCTTGGCTGGAGGCTATAATATAGCTTAGTCTCCACAGGTTAGCCCGGTTAAGCAGTAGCCAATCACTTAGATTGAATCTGCAAGACGCCACATAGAAAAAAAAAAAAAAGTCTGTAGTCAATTGTAATTAATTTATTGTCAATGTTATCGTGAACAATTCTTTGGTGTGCCATATCAATAAATAAAAATAAATAAATAAATTTGCCGTTATTTGTTGAAGAGTTCCGTTGTATAGGTATCTTCGAAGTTCTTCATCAGACTCTCACCAAATTACAATGGGACCAATTTCGAAAAATACTTTTCAAAACAAAAAAAAAATACAAAATTGGTCCACAATTGACGGATATATCGGTGAACTTTGGGAAGTCGATTAAAAACACACGACATTTGTAGCCCAGTATTTGTATCACGTGTCACATACATTTCATACCACATAGTCTCCTTCCAGTCTTAACATTTTCATAAATAATAATCAAAATAACAAAAAAATATGAAAATCGGAATTCCGGTATTACTGCCCTCAATTCCGGAATTGAAATAACAGAAATATTGTTACGGAATTCTTAGCTTAGGTTGCTATATGTGCATCTCCGCCCAAACCTTAGAGGAAAACGGGTGTGATTTTTGATTATGTATGAAAAGTGTATTTTTTTTGGTGCGTGTTTTTGCTTACTTAACTTGTAATTATATAGAAAATTATAGCTTGTAAACTGTACCATGATTGTAAATACCTGTATACATGATTGTAAATTATAAGACTATCTACTTTTAAGCGTTAAATTCATATTTTTACAGTGCATGCACATGTATTTTTACTTTATCATTTCGCTTAACTATTACGAAAGTATATCATGCTCAACAAACAGCTAACAAATTGTTATCAAAGGCAAGCGTGCGTATAATTCGAGTGACAGATTAACACATAGCGTAGTTTCAGTTTTTATCCCGCGCGCTGTTTCAACAAGAAACTAATCCCAGGCTACGACGAATAAATACATACGTAAGGATTACGTGGTATGTAAGAGATTAATTATTATTAAAAATACATTGAACAAAATCTGTCAATGAATATTTCTAGAAGATCATTGCTTGCTGGACATATCCATTTTCAGGGTTCCGAACGCAAAGGGTAAAAACCCTATTACTAAAACACCGCGGTCCGTCTGTCTGACTATCTGTCTGTATGTCTGTCACCAGGCTGTATCTCATGAACAGTGATAGCTAGACAGTTGAAATTTTTATAGATGATGTATTTCTGTCGCCGCTATAACAAAAATACTATTAACACAATAAAATAAATATTACTGTGGGGCTTCCATACAACAAACGTGATTTTTCTGCCGTGTTTTTTGCGATTATGGTACGAAACCCTTCGTGCGCGAGTCCTACTCGCACTTGGCCGGTTTTTTTTATTAAGAATATGAAATTGTGTAATTTTCAAACTCTTCTTTAGCCTGAACGTCTGTCAAAGTTTGACATTAAAGTAGCGTTTGACAAGTTCTGAACTCCAAATTTTCAATTCAGAAACCGGTTCGAAATCTGTCAAGTTTCCCCTATTGTGACCGCTAAAACAAATTAATCGTGATTTATAAATAATTGAAGTTTGAGAACATTGGCTCAATTACTCGAGACAGTTGATGTCAGCTTAGTGGACAAGCACCATTAATCTGTATAGCAGAAATTAAATGGCAAATTGCACTGAATTGGAAAAATTGCATTTAATATTATGGACAGAGACAAATTAAGTGATGCATGAGTGTCCACGTATAGGCAAAGGGGAGTGACTACAAACGTGGTGTAGAAAGATTATAACTAGTGTTTGCTTTTGTATAAAAACTCATTTAGGTTGAGACTGAAACAAGTAATAAACAAATTTTTATTGAATAATGTTTCCAATTAACGAAAAATAAGGTAAGATTGGAAGGTATCTAGAACAAAAAATCTCGCGTGAAGGCTCTCACAGATAGGTGCACCGCGACGTTTCAACAACTCGTTTTCATAGAAATTGGTCTAAAACTCGTCATGATATCGATAATCTTGAACCTAGGACGTAAACTAAAGTCACTGGCAGAAATTAAACGGCAAATTGTACCTCATCATCAGCCTTATAATGTTCCCACTGCTGAGACACAGGCATCCTCTCTCTGAGAGAGGCCTTAATCCACGACGCGGGCCCAGTGCGGGTTGGTGGATGTCACATGTCTTCGAATTTTTTGTAATGCGCCTGTCTGGGTTCGAACTCACTACCTACGATACGTAACCGTTACCACTAGGCCACCACTGTTCTTTCGAAATTGTACCCACTCAGTTGGAAAACTGCATTTATTATTACGGACAGTGACAAATAAAATTAAGTGTTGTATGGGTGTCGATGAGGCGACGTGGGAGTGACCAGAATTGTGATGAAGGAAGAAAATAATTAGTATTTGCATATCACTCAATTAGATTATATTAGAGACCTAGAGAAAATTAAATAATACCGTGCATCGCTGTAATAGCTAAGGGGGCGTCCATAAATTACGTGAGGTGTTTAAGGAGGGGAGGGGGTCGAGTCAAATCTCATCTAATCTAACGTTGGAGAGAGGGGGAGTCTCGGCAAATATCACGCAATTTTTTTTCTGATTTAAAAAAAAAAAAAAAAAACTATTTTGGTCCATTTAATCCAGATTGTATATGCTTAAGATTTATTCGTAAGCGTAATCGTAATACGATTAAGATCATTCACTAATTCGTTCGAAAGAAAATAATTTCATTCATACTTCGACGTTATACATCTACTGACTGTCAAACCACCATATTTGTTTTATACCAAATAGCTCAATTTAATCTGAATTTACGGTATTTACAAATTCAAATAACAATAAATACATTTTTTTTTCTTTTTACAATAACAATCCAACGCGTTTACGTAAGAAACCCACATTTTGATAAATCTCACGTGAGATTGGGGGATGGGGGAGGGGGTTGATTAAAATTTCACGACATCTCACCAGGGTGGACGCCCCCTAATTGCTAAAAAGTTAATATTAATTAAGATACAAACACAAACGAAACACACACAAAAACAATACCAAAAATAAATTGTGAACGGCACTGATCCTTTCAAAAAGGCTTTTACAGACAGGCGCGAAAATAAATTGTTCTATCTGCAGAGGTATTTACCATTAAGGCTCCCACAGACAGATGCGACGTGACCTCCCATTTTCACTAAAATTGTTCTACAATTTCTTAAGTCAAATGCAAAAGTCTTAGAAACTATGAACCTGTCCCTATCACCATTTATTCATAAGAGTTTTTACGGTGACGTAACAATGTGTATGATTTAAAATACCCAACACAACCGCAATATTAGAGAGATGATCTCGATTTTCTTCTTTTTTGAGGTTTCGCAGAAATCTTCCTAAAACCACAAAGCCACGATAAAAAAGAATAGCAATACACAAGATTCACAATTTTATGGTAAACATTAACCTTGATTTTATGGTTCATTACAAAATTTATCGATCCTAACGATACTGCGAATGACGTAATTTGCATTCAAGCAATTCTGTCGAAAAAAACTGGACAGCGTCGAATCGGGGTCGCACAACTAGGGTCCCGTTGTTTAGTAGTATTTTGTACCAAATTGTAGTGAGCAGAATTAAAGTCGATCCTAGCCTTTATCCAACTATGTTGGGGTCGGCTTTTAGTGAATAATGTTTCCAATTACCGAAAAATAAGGTAACATTGGAAGGTATCTAGAACAAAAAATCTCGCGAAAGGCATTTCCTCGCGTGAAGGCTCTCACAGACAGGTGTATCGCGACGTTTCAACAACTCTTTCTAACGATACTGCGAATGACGTAATTTGCATTCAAGCAATTCTGTCGAAAAAAACTGGACAGCGTCGAATCGGGATCGCACAACTAGGGTTCCGTTGTTTAGTAGTATTTTGTACCAAATTGTAGTGAGCAGAATTAAAGTCGATCCTAGCCTTTATCCAACTATGTTGGGGTCGGCTTTTAGTCTAATCAGATGCAACTGATTACCAGTATTTTACATGAGGCGACAACCCAGTAAATGGGTAACAAACATGGTACTCTTGGGCAAGACTGATGTGAGACAGAATTAAAGTATGTTCTTAACTGAAATTCAAATTGTAAGTAGGGTAACCGCGTAACAGCACGTCACGTCAATGCACCGCGCCGCGATATCATACCGTTCCACGTTGACGACGTCGTGACGTGGTGATGGGGACAAGCCCAAGGAATCATAAACCTAAGAAATTATGTATATGATATTGTAGCGGCACCAACACCGCCACATACGAACTAACGACATGACGTCACACAAATCCTGCATCGCGCAAGTAAAGTTTTCGGCGCGATTAGAACACATACAACAGTCCGACAACAACCGTTGGGCAGTTGCCCGGACCAGACACAACACCCGTCTGGTCGGAGGATCCTCCCTTTTCTATGGAGGTTTGTGGGACTTTACACCCTGTTCCACTTACCCCCAAACTGGTGACCCCGAACATGAACATCAGCGCAGCCTTCGTGCAGAGCTACTTCGTCGTGACGTCATCATCACTTTCTCAAGCTTTCGAGCAGCGAGTCACACAGCCAGCCAGTACCCACGGCATCTACGGGGGTATCCTGACCACCAGCATGCAGCGGACGCGCATTCCTGGTCATCACCCCCAGCTTCATTCATCACCGCTCCGACCCACTGGAGCCAGCAGCACTTTCCCGACTCACTGGGACATCATCACCGCTCCGAACTACTGGAGCCAGCAACACTATCCCGACTCACTGGGATTTCATCACCCCGACTCACTGGGGCACAACCGCATACAGTTCCGACTCACCGCGAACTCTGCGACTTCCGGTTCCGACTCACGGGAACCAACCTTCCACTGGCCAGGCACACATCACGAGATGTACGGACGACTCAACCTGCTATCGACCTCCGGTCTCCGGAGGGGAGTGATGTAGCGGCACCAACGCCGCCACATACGAACTAACGACATGACGTCACACAAATCCTGCATCGCGCAAGTAAAGTTTTCGGCGCGATTAGAACACATACAACAGTCCGACAACAACCGTTGGGCAGTTGCCCGGACCAGACACAACACCCGTCTGGTCGGAGGATCCTCCCTTTTCTATGGAGGTTTGTGGGACTTTACACCCTGTTCCACTTACCCCCAAAATATAAATTCAACTAAAACAAATACCTCCACGTGTTCCAAAGACAGTGACTTTACACTCAGACGAATAACAAAGTGATGTTATTTAATTACAAAAGAAGTTTTAGGTTTTCTTGGTGATCTGCGGTACCCTAAAACCGGTAAGCGACGAAAATATAGAACGTTTTATTGATCATGGCAATAGAACTGATTTTTATGACCCATATTAGAATAATATTGATTTTGAAATACCTATAGTTCTGTTCTATTGATTCAACCGACGGGTTTTGTCAGATAACAATGAGCACGTGTGTTTCTTAATTATATTTGGAAGTTTCTGTTTGTATTGTAATTGGGGCTACTTTATTGATTTAATATTAGATTAGGACTAATGGCATCATCCAATATTAAAATTACTGTTTTGTGTAAGTATACGTGGTAGGTGGTACACCTACCACTACACCTACACGCTATTTTGTGTAATTACATGTTGTACACCTATAATTACATAAAATAGATATAATATATAATTATAATATAGGTTTCTTCGAGGTAAGAGTGCTACATCGTCGACCACATCATCGCTTACCATCAGGTGAGATAGTGGTCAAGCGCGATCCTACCAATAATAATAAAAAAAATTGGATGTGAATGTGGAAATTTTAAAACTTTTGACAGGCGATAATCTTGCTAAGAACCAGGGGGTTTCACAGGGGATAGAGATTGTAAAAGAAATTTAAAGTATGGTATTCAATTCTTTGAAAATCTTTCAGAGCGAATAGCTTAATAGAAATCAACATTAAATTCGCAAAGCTTGATGAAGTTCTGGATTTTTTGTATGTTGTATGGGTCAGTTCGGGCAGTGTTAATATAAATTTTAAATTTCGATTAACATGTGCTTGCTGCGCACCACGCGAAGATCTGCAAAAATTTAAGAAACATCCCAAACTCTACAACATGCTAATAAATCAGAACTATATCATGCGTTGCGATTTAGTGTCTATTTTCTACTGGGCTAGAAAGAATTCACGAAAATGTGCAGATTTTATTATCTTATATATAAAATTCTCGTATCACAATGTTCGTTCCCGTACTCCTCCGAAACGGCTTGACCGATTCTCATGAAATTTTGTGAGCATATTGAGTAGGTCTGAGAATCGGCCAACATCTATTTTTAGTTAGGGTAGGTAGGGTAGATAGGGTAGGTAGGGTAGGGTAGGTAGGGTAGGGTAGGTAGGATAGGGTAGGTAGGTTAGGGTAGGTAGGGTAGGGTATATAGGGTAGGTAGGGTAGGGTAGGTAGGGTAGGGTAGGTAAGGTAGGGTAGGTAAGGTAGGGTAGGTAAGGTAGGGTAGGTAAGGTAGGGTAGGTAAGGTAGGGTAGGGTAGGTAGGGTAGGGTTGGGTAGGTAGAGAAGGTAGGGTAGATAATTGGTGTTTTTATGGCAAAAAAAAAATTGCCGGGTTAGCTAGTAATATATAAACCTTGAAATCGCATTAAATAAATGTGCTGTTATGTAATTTATTTGAAATAAATCAAACCGATACAGCTGGCATAATTATTCAAGATTTTTCATATAATTTTCGTCGAAGTTGTCTCCAAAATCTATTTACCAAATCAATACACAAGTAACAATGACTCATTAGAAAAACGACTTGTTTTTCATCAACACATTGACATGCCACGGATCGTTACGTACCTGATGTATTCGTCTACTATTTGATGTATTGTTTTGTTTTGTTAATAAATAAATACTTTTTCATGTATCGAATGCTTTGCTTATAAATACATTTTCTTGTTTCAGGTATGTACTGGGTGACTGGAAACTAGTGAGATGGTCTTTGGAAGTTAGTTACTATGCTTTATTGGAAAAGGTGGTTGTGAACGACAGGTTTGTTTTCGAATGCCTTAAGTGGAAATGCTTAAAGTCACTTATAGGGCAATGGAGAGAGCTATGCTCGGAGTTTCCTTGCGTGATCGAATCAGAAATGAAGACATCCGCAAGAGAACCAAGGTTACCGATATAGCCCGAAGAATTTCCAAACTTAAGTGGCTGTGGGCAGGGCACATTGCTCGCAGAACGAATGGCCGATGGGGCAGAAAGGTTCTACAGTGGCGACCGCGTAAAGGAAGATGCAGTGTTGGAAGTCCTCCTTCTAGGTGGAGCGACGACCTGGTCAAGGCTGCGGGAGTCCAGTGGATGCGAAACACACAGGAACGATCAGTGTATCGTGGGTGTGTTTACAAACATTTAAATTCACATACACAAGACACCCAGATCCCGGAACAACTATGTATCTGTAGGCCATACAAATATTTGTTCCGTCCAGTTATCGAACCCGCGACACGCAGAACAGCACCCGATCGCTCAACCGCTACGCCAACCGTGTCATCAAACGCATTTAATTTTGTGAACATTGTCTCGAAATATCGAAGAACTAACGTTGTCTTGCTAAAAAACAAACATTTACAAGACAAACTAACCCAGATTCTTTTCACTCTAACTCTAAATTCTCTCCATGCTCGTAACACATAATCACCTTATATCTTAATACACGTACATATGTATGTACACCGGTGATAAACACTCCATTTCCATTATCTACATAGATAGCGTCTGCTGTAGATTAGGGCTGCCTACAATACAACTTTATTTACTAAAAAAAATAGCGAATGCTTTATTAAACAGAGGTTAGTTATTACAACATGAGGTACAGTAATCCCCAATCTTTCTAACCAACTTCAAAAAAGGAGGAGGTTCTCAATTCGTCGGTTTGTATGTTCCCCGACTGACTCAAAGACGCCTGGACAGATTTGGAAAATTCTTCTTTTGTTTGAAAGGGTATAGATACTTCCCAGGTGATCCCATGGTCATCAGGTTACGATCTGATGATAGGATCTTGGTGTTTTCGAAGTCGGTTTTGAAAACGGAAAACAATAGGTACCAAGAACACCGACTTCAGAAAAGAAAGTTCTTTTTCGCCTTTTTGTATTTTGTTTTTAAAGTCGGTTTGATTTTTTTTGTCAAAATGATTATTTTGGCCGGTCTGAAGTTGACTACAAATGGCAACGGAAAGCCTTCGCTCAACCCGACCGAAAATATCGGGAATTATTGTAAAGGTGAGTTATTACAACATTAAGTCCAAGTCCGAGATCTTTAAAAAAAGTGAAGATGTTACTCTGCGCATAAAGAAACGAGGCCGGTTAAAACTACTCCTTGCCGTATAAAATGCATTTTTACTTGTAAATTATGATATTTTTTATTTTGATAGTAATAATGTAATATTGAATGGCGCGATAGCTCGACTTTCAAGGCAAGGCGTAGTATCGTTGTACGTGTGCGTGTAATTGTGTATGCACACGGCAAGGCGTAGTTTTTGCCGGCCTCATTTCTTTGTGCGCAGAGTACCATCTTAAACTTTTTTGATCTGAGGTCCTTTTAGGTATTTCGCAATCAAGCATATAAATATGAACAAAATATATAAAGAGCTACCAAAAGCTAGCCCATAGAAGGATATTTTATTTATCTTTTCATTTTGTTTAAACTTTGCGACTTTTTTATGATTCTTTCTAAGTAGACCAAAAATTTGAATAATGCTCTAAAGTGAATTTTAACATGAAAACTTTCTAAAAAACGGGCAAATAAATCTATGTTGCGAATATTAAAGCAGCCTATGGAAACCCCAACAATCTACCTAATCAAATAATAACAATGCCTGTTTTCACAAGCAAATAGCAGGGGCTGAATTCTATAGGAGAAATTAATTACTTCCTGTATGTATTACAAAATCTTCCCTGTATACGTTAATATCAAAAGATTTTTTTTGTCTACCAATTCATTCTCATTGCTGTGGAAAAGACTTAAATTTTTCCCTATTTCTCTCAATGTTCGGTGATCCCAACAAAATAGTTAAATTCTCAGCGTGCCACCCCTGCCGGCTTACTCATACATAGGCAAGTGAGTGCCTTCTTCACAATGGAGAGCGACAAAGTGCAGATTAAGCACTTTTCTTCTTTAAAGACCGAGCCACAATAGGGTTACAGGGATCCGCAGTAATCGATTAAAAAGACCTTCCGATTGTACGAGGTGTTCACTCTTCATGGAGGTTTTATCTCTTACAGAACGCGGTTTTGTGAAGTTTTATTTTGCTATGTCATGGTTTATTTGATGTTTGCTATACAGGGTTCAATTTAGGCAAGTCTGCTGATGTGATGGGTATCGATATCTATTGAAGAGATTAAAGAAAAATATTGAAACTTTCAGTTAGCTACTTGTGGGTACATACTTGCAAAAAACTGGCTTGGTCTGAATTGGATGCAAGACCAACAGTTGCTATTTTTTGTGTCAATGTTGAAGGTGTCTCTTTTACTCGCTTACGTTTGTCGCATCGTCCTATCTCGCTTACTCTATGCAGTATACTCGATGACAAAAAGATTCTTACGCAATGGTTGGCAGGCCCAACTTCAGAGACACACAGATCCGCTGTGACTACTCTGTGTTAATTTATTTTGTCGATTAGCGACCAAAGAAGGTATCGATACTTGAATATAATGTCACGAAAAACGAAATAGAAAATCGTAAACGGAAAATAATTACGAGTACCTAATTATAAAAACAAAACCAACTTCGCAAAATATGTTTCTTCAACCGAAAAGGTAATTAATTAAACCAAAAAGTAGCGTTCACTTTGAATCTATATTTAAAAAAATATCCGGTGCTTCATTTTAATTAAGGTTTCAATTAAAAAGTTGTGTAAGTTTTTGTGCTTCGATAACACTTCGATAGCCGCGGCAGTGTATCATTGGCTCTTCGGGTTGTGGGGAGAGCGCAGCGGTGACCATAAGATAGGGAAAGATTCTTAATCGCATTTCCAAATTAATATACTAAAATATATAGCTGAAAATGTATGAAATTGACGTGCAATATCGAAAGGTCACGGTCAATTCCCAATTTAGTTTTTGAGGCTCTTCTCGAGCCCCAGTTGGTTAAAAGTACATACTTCCTCAGATCTATCGAACGCTAAGCACCAATCGAAAAGACCAAGTGAAAGACCGGACGAGCGTGTTTGCTACATAAAAAAAAAACATGTACCTAGAAAAAACAGGACGCCTGACAAATCCAAAAACAATTCCTACCGAAGTTGTAGTTATGTGTGACAGACAATCGGTTAGCTTCTTAAATCATTTTCAAAATCTCGTTCCTAATAGATAAACATTATATTTTTGGCTGCAAAATAATCAAAAATCTGGCTTCTGTAATCTGTAAAATATTACTTACAGAAGTCACAATCACAAGACATATCACGATAACCAATCCACTTATCACTACCAAATAATACCTAACTAATAATATCCGGAACATCAATCTTTATTGCCAATAACAACGGCCAATATTCACCTATAACCTGAACGAATTAACTAGACACCTCGCTGGAACACGACTCGTATAACGCTAGGTGCCTACTTAACTCGCAAGGGTTCTATATTATGCCCAACCCATATGGATGGAAGTCCTTTGCACTCAAACTAATCATGGCGACCCTACCTACCTTCTATCGAGGAAAATATTCAGCAAAAACATGAAAGGAACTTAAATTGGAACGCAACTTTGAAACTTTGGCTGAGAAACTTTAAAAGAGGTTTTGCTCGAAATTGATACAGGCTGGTTAAAATTTAATTAGGAGTTCTATCAGTTTAGTTTGGGAAATAAATTGGTGAGTTGACACCAATGATATTCAAATAAAAAGATATGTTATGAGCGTGCGCATTGTGAAGACTCGAATAGGTCACAATTGTGAACTTTAGTCTTTAGTTTATGTCACGCATGGCGAAGAGCGATACGCTTTGTTGAAACAAAAACAAAATAAAAAAATGCCAGCGTTTGTATTTAGAAATTGTACCTATTATGTGTTGGGGTTTTTTTAAGGTGGACACCAAAGAAAATAACGGTTTAAGGGTATGAATAATATCAGTTTAATTACCCTTATTTTTATATATCGGAAAGGTGTGTGTAGCTCATATGCGGTTTGAACGAAGGTTGACAGAATACAGTGCCGTAACCAGCTAGCATTTCAGTTTCAAGTGTTGACAAGGGCTCAAATAATGAACTATATGATTTATGGTTTAGACAGAGAAGGCGCTATAGTGTTGAATAGCATTGATTTATTTTTGATAAACTCCAACATTATGATACCAAAGTACATAAAACAGAAGGGATCTCATACCGTATGTAAGTACGCAATACGCCTCAATTTACTAATTTATTTATTTTTTTTCCTAATATTCTGATATTTGGAGGTTAGAAAAAGATAACAACATTGGTGGTCAGAATAATGTTTGTTTACATTCACACGCAAGTGACAAACACTCACTGTCTCTTTTTTTCTTGTTGGTTTTATCAAGCCATCCCTTTCGACTTGTATTGAAATGTCAGATGAATGAAAAGTGTGAGTGCGGAACACTTTTTCAATTGTTTTGTGAGTGTATAACGAGTCTGTTTATTTGAATATCATTGGTTGACACACTAAATTAAGAAATCTAATTCGAGATCAAAAATGAACAAAGATGTTGACAATTTTAAATAATAACCTCAATTGTGCAGTTTGCCGATAAGTACTTAATCTTTGTGCTAAAATTGTTGGCAGTACACAGTTAAAATATAATATTGCACACAGTTTTCAACTTTAAAGTGACGTAAACTAGGATCCATGAATAAAATATAAGTGTTTGAAATAAAATCGTGCAAATTATTTTTATGCTACTGGCAATAACTCAGTGGTCTTAAACGTTTGGACTTCATTTAGTGTTTTCAACTAGCGAAACGCCTTGGCTCCGCATGGGTGCTTTTTACTTATGAAATAAATGAGAATTTTCTTACACACAAAAATCCTGACAATTATGAACAAAACAAAAAAGAAATCGGTCAAATCGAAAATAAATTTAACCAAACCCAATTTACCTTACCTATAACAATAGGACTTACCGGCTATCATATTTTTTATTTTAACACGCTGCTTTAGCGTTCTTCCAAAAACACAAAATAAAAATTATAATAATAATTTGAATTACTAGGGAACTTTTGACTACCCCTGAACTGTCACTTTGGAAATGGCATTTCTTTGTTTACATTTTTGATTACGAACATTTAATCATAATAAAAACCTGTTTTATATTTTTGAAATCACCACTTAAAACCCGTTATTTTGATTCTTCACACGATGGGTTTGGAGGATAAAAAACTCGGCTCCCACAATATGGCGCCCAAAATCCGCCATTATTCTATTTTCCCATTTTAATGTAGCCAGTGACACTCGCAAGGTTTAGACGAATCTATTGACATAAGAATCATCAAAATCGGAGAAGTCGTTCGGTCTCTAGAACGCCACATAGGAACAAACATATACATACATACATAGACTTATAAACACATTACCCTCCTTCGGCAGTCGGGTAAAAAGATACACAAAATGGAAGCGATTGCCTATTTTAGAATTTATTATTTCTTCGAAAACCCTGTCTGAATTTAGATATAGTTATTATGATTCATTTTGGCATGGCAATAACGGTCATTGCCCTTCACCTAATAAATCAAGTAAATAAGTATGGTTTCTTTTTGAGAGTAAAAAAAAATGTCTACTGAAGTGTAGGTGGATCAATGGTAGCTATTTCCATGCTAAAACGACACACCTAATTTATTCTTTTTCATCTCATATTCATATAAACTGTAAATCACAATATTGGATACTTTTTCTTTAGAATCTAAAGGGGACATAATAAAGAAATAATATAAAATAATGTAAAATAATAATAAAATAAGACACAATATTCGAATATTGAATTATACAACACTGCCTGATGTAAAGTGATGTACACATGTTCTTATACATAATTATGTGTATTGTATTTATTATGGGGTATACAATAAATAAATACACATATGTATGATCTCGTATATCATCGTATCAGTATTAAACATTACCCAAATACTGGAACAAAGCAAAACAATCAGCATTTATCCAGTCGACGCGATAATTGGCAAAGGCCCGATTCCATCAAAACAGTCTTCAGAGCTGTAATTAAGAAGAAAAATCACCGCAATTTCGTTGTGACAGTGCTCCTACTATTTGAGGGGAAACTCGAAGGAAAGTCGCTAAAATCTTCAAATTTTGTATTAAGGAAGATGATGAAAAAAGCTGACAAGTAGTCTGCATCGAAATAAGAATTTATGGTGAATGTGACCTTTGGAATGATCACCCGGCGGGTGGCGATGCTTGTCTTTTGGCTGAAATGAAGATGTTATGTGAAAGACAATGGCAATGATGATGATGAAAGAGTTTGATCCGTTGACAGAATTCAACAGCAGAAGAAGCTTTACTTCGATATTAAAAGTATTCAATGCTTTTCTATAAGATATAGTAGTGTTGCAATTGCAAGCAACCACAAGTAACAAGGGACGAGAGCAAAAAGATGTCAATGATAATTCGGAGGTTAGAATCATGTCTCTTATCATAAGTTATCATATCCAAACAAGACAACACCAACTCTAATTAAAAGCTAAAATCATAAATATTCAAAAACAAAGTGTAATTGCAATACTCCTTCATGAAATATTAATTATTACATCTCGTGTTGCAAACGGAGCGTGTTTATGTAAAGGTGTTGAAACTCACAGCAGCATTTGGAGCAAAAAAGTGTGAGCGAAACCAAGACAGATAGATACAGATAGTATAAGAGACGACAATAAAAATTGTTGTTGCATTAATTACCACGACATGTCCTAAACCAAAAATTTGAAGACATGTGACATCCACCAACTTGCACTGGGCCCGCATGGTGGATTACGGCCCGTTACCTCTCACAGAGAGGAGGCCTGCGTCCCAGCATTGGGAACATTATAAGGTTGATGATGATGATGTGATTACTTGGTGAATGCTCTAGATTCATCAATTGGATGTCGTATAACAGTCGTAGATTTGTGTCTA
Source organism: Orthosia cruda (assembly GCA_964057195.1). Lineage (NCBI taxonomy): Eukaryota > Metazoa > Arthropoda > Insecta > Lepidoptera > Noctuidae > Orthosia > Orthosia cruda. The sequence goes on along the minus strand of OZ059832.1, from coordinate 6,790,361 downwards.
GCCTTTGATCTTCCTACAGAACACAGTGTAGAACATGAACCATTCTATTATTTTGTATGAACTTGAAAAGCGTTCCGGAAGATTCAAACGATGTCGCTGTTTTTAAATTTTGTGAGGGTTAGCTTCAAAAAGCTTTGCTTGAGCCAAATCCAATCTCTTGAATTCTTGGCTAAGGTATTTGAAATTCAAAATTGCAGTTACTCGCCTGAAGGACGATGCGAGCTCAGAAGCTCTGACATCAAAACAGACAAACATTAAATCAAACATTATTTCTCTTTCTTTATCAATGTGCGATTTAACATCGGTTTCTAAACGTTTTACCGCAATGTCTCAAGATGAAAGTCTATGACCAGTGTGTGTTGCCAATGATGACATATGGCTCTGAGACGTGGTCGATTACAATGGGCCTTATCAGAAAGCTCACTGTCACTCAAAGGGCTATGCTCGGAGTTTCCTTGCGTGACCGAATCAGAAATGTAGAGATCCGCAAGAGAACCAGGCTTACCGACATAGCCCGAAGAATTGCCAAACTTAAGTGGCAGTGGCCAGGGCACATTGCTCGCAGAACGGATGGCCGATCGGGCAGAAAGGTTCTGTAGTGGCGACCGCGACCCGGAAAACGTTGCGTTGGAAGGCCTCCCACCAGGTGGACCGATGACCTGGTGAAGGTTGCGGGGATCCGCTGGTTGCGAGACGCACGGGACCGATCAAAGTGGCGACGCTTGGGGAAGGCCTATGTCCAGCAGTAGACGTCTTTCGGCTAATATGATGATGATGAAACGTTTTAACATCGTTTAAAATTTGACCAGCTCACAGGCCTCTTTTCTATGACAGAAGTGGGCAACATCTGTTAGATTTTGCCCTCACCCCTACAAAACATTGTCACCGCAACCCTTAGTAGTCGTGTGAAAATATCGTGATCTCCAGAGCTCCGATAGACGGGTAAGCGATACCTCACGATGAAAGCGTAATGGCCGACGTTAGTCACTGCGCCATTGTGACGATGAGACCCGGCTTTAGGTGGGCGAGCTGTATTGTAGCTAAATTGTGCCTAAGTGCTGTATCGAAAGGCTCAAATTATCACTCGAGGAAAATTATCGAGGATTTTCTGGAGCCGATAATAATAGAAGATATTTCTCCGGGACATAATATTTTGTGGGGGAGATTTTAGAAAGGTGTTTTTTTCTGTCAATTGTACATCTTTGAAAGCCGTTACAGTTAGTCAGAATGCAGAAAAACTGACACTATTGTTATCGAGGGGTATCGTTTTACCCAGTTACTGGGTTGTGGAGTTCAGATAGGCTGTAGCTTTATGTAAAATAGTAGTACTCAGCTGCTTCCGGCTAGACTGGAGTCGATCCCAACATAATAGTTGTCCCAACAACAAACGACATTTTTTTTTTGAACTATGGGCCCTGAAAAGCATTGCTGGTCTTCTGTGGCTTTCATAGAATTTCTAGCCGTATGTATATATTTTACTACCGTCTTTTCTTTTATTACAAAACAATTGTGTTATATCTATACCAATATTATAAAGAGGAAAGATTTTTTTGTTTGTTTGATTGTTTGTACCGAATAGGCTCCAAAACAACTGGACCGATTTCAAAAATTCTTTCACCGTTGGGAAGCTACTCTATCCCCGGGTGACATAGGCTACTTTTAATCCCTGTATTCCCACGGGAACGGGAACTACGCGGATGAAACCGCGAGGCGTCCTCTAGTCTATTATACAAGAATTTTGTTCAGGTAGTATCGTTTTACGATTTATGTACACTAACTCATATGCAATGAACATTATTTCAAAGGCAATGCAGGCTTGGTTTTGAATTCCTCGAGGCATGCTTAGTACTGAAATCCGTAGTATTCAAAACTTGTAGGTACTCGTAATTGAAATGAGTAGACATTGTACTGCAAAAACCTCATATTTGAATTTAGAACAAAAATAAACACGCTAACATAGAATAAATTTAGATTGTCTACGATACATGATCGATTTGTGACTGTCGGTAATGCGAGCAACTTATCATTATTTTAATGTCGTAGTCGTATATAAGGCAAAAGATTATTTTTATTTACGTATATAAGAAAATTTAAGTAGAAAAGGCCCAAATTGCTAGTTGAAGAAAACTCATGTAGTTACGGCTTTGTTCTTTCGGGGAGTTTATGGAATAATTACAGGCGACATATTGTAGTTTTATAACAATTCTCATGAGAGACCCACTGACACATAAATGGGGATGTCTTCTGGGTAGCAAAAATGATAATTCGTATTTAGTCCGTCAGTGAGATTATCAAATAAGATTGGACCCGTAGTTTTTTTTTCTTTATCAAACAAATAAAAAGCGCATCAAAGTTCAGGAGTGGAGGCTTGTGACGTCACTTTGTCAGCATTAAGTGTAGCACACCGTGACGTCACACAACAGATAATATAATACTAGCATAGTCACACGATATTTCAAAGCAACGTATCGTCGTAATGTTTTGTTAACGTGGCTTAATAAAAAATACGTGTCCAATATTTTTAGGTTACCTAACTGACGGACTAAATAAATATATTTTTCTCAAACATGCATGGAAATATTGTCATTATTTTCGAAAGAATAACACGCGTAGTATCGAATTTACGGACAAAGAAAGTCAAATCCATTGCAGGAGCGTTTTTTGAATTTGGAATATTACAACGCTCCAGCAATGTTGTTGTAACTTTTAATACATTAAATGTATATTATAAAAATTATGTTTTATTTCCCTGCATTTTTTTGGGAAATGCACTTTAAATGCCTCGGTGGAAATGGAAATTGCCTGTCTCGTATTAGTGAAGTCAAACTCGACCTGCAATTGCCTATTTCCCGGCCTAAATATGACCTTATTGATGTTATATCCAAAAGCCTTTTAGGCAACAGGCATCACGAAAGAAGTACATATACGTACATTCATACATAAGCACATTAACCCGATAACTTTATCGTCCTTTGAGGACATACAGGTAGAAATCCTTATTAATTCTGCCTCAATATTGAACTTAAAATTACTCACTTCAAAGTCAATTAGAGAATTCACCGCACGCGCATCCTGCCGTGCGTTTGATTGCATCTCTGAGGATGTTAGGTATAAAACATCGTGCCTGGCATATAATAATTGTGACCAGAGAACACCGAGCTGCCTCGGCGGCTAATGCTAAACTGTGGAAAAAGTAAGATTCTATCAGCAGTAATGATAGTAAAAAAAAACACTAAAAAGCGAAAATTTACTGTTTTTATGAAGTCGGTGTTTTTGGTATCAATATTTATTAGTTTTTGACACCGACTTCCGAAAAGAAAGTTATGTTATTATTATTTTATTTATTTATCGATAGATCGCGTTTGACCACTATCTCGCCTGATGGTAAGTGAAGACATCTTCACTTACCATCAGACTTCACGGTCGACGATGAAGCACGCTTACCAAGAAGTAACCTATTCACTCTTGACTTAAATACCCCAACGTTGTAGCTATCAGGAAACAGACAGGTCAGGAGTTATTTTTCGCTCGTAGTGTTTTGTTTTGGAATTCTGTTTATTTGTTTTGTTAAAAAGTTTATTTTTCTCGTTTTAGTTGTGGTATCTTATTATTACCATGAAAATACGCATTATTAAGGATAACTTAAATACTACTCGTCAGATCTTGATCAAACTTAAATGGAACCACACGAGAAGTTCCACCATCAAACCAGATTTCAAATAAAAAAGGAATCATCGAAATCGTTTCATAATTGGCGGAGTAATCGCGTAACAAACATACAAAATCATACAATCGAATTGAGAACTTCCTTTTCTACCGCTTTTTGAAGTCGGTTGAAAATGTGAAATGGGATTCACATGCGCTACGGAAATGTCACGAAACGTAACAGTCAGTAAAATAAATCAATTTTGGACTTTTGCGTTATCACTGATATAAAGCCGCGTACATATATCGCGAGGCATGCTCAGCGAACGGCGCTCATCGCATGCTTCACAATGTGTGGACGTTCATATTCATGGTGAGGCTTGTGCTACGACAACTCAAAGCGAAAGGCGTGCGTTGCGAGCAAAAGGCATGCGTTGCAAGGCGTGCGCGCCACAGGTCACTTTGTCTAAAGCCCATTGTTAACATTTTCCATACAAACCCTGTCAGTAAATGTGTCACCGTTTACCCTCATAGGTCCAATAGAAATTAGATTGCGCTTTTCGTAGTGTACCTACCCAGTACCCAGCAACCACATCAGTGATGTGGTTGCTGGGTACTTTAAGTGACGGCGGGTGTGATGTGACATCACACCCGCCGTCACTTAAAGTTGCTACTGGGCCGCTGCCCAACAAGCAGCAACTGTAAGTGACGGCTAAACACAAAGGGTGTCGCTACACCCTTCGTGTTCCGAGCCATCAGCAACTAGCGACAAGCCCCGACTTCGCCCGTGACAAATTATACACAAAAACTTTCCTCGTTTCTCACTCTTTCTTCTGGTGAAAACCGCATGAAAATTCGTTCAGTAGTTTTTGAGTTTATCGCGTAAATAACGCGGCGGGGGACTTTATTTCATAATATGTAGTAATGATGTCTGTATGTGCTGCTAGAGCGGTTCCGTACTCTATGCTTGTGACCGTGTCTATACTTGGTTAATTATTTAATTCTATGTGAAGCTATTAGATATTGTTTGTGGAACGTGGTTTGGCAGCGCGACGAAATATGGCGTCGGTACATACAGCGTATAAATATTGATCTGCTTTTGTATGTATTTGTTTGAGGATGTTGTTTACGGTCTACACCGGATTTGGGAAGTTCGTACAAGAGTTTAGCTTTAGTGAATCAAATCAATTAATCATCTATGAAACCATTTGTTTGAAGAATGGTTGTCGCATCAGTGACGTAATGTCGCGTCGCACCTGTCTGCGGCTTAAAACGAATATATTGAACTATTTCCTGATATATACATACTTCATCATCATCAATGTCATCCACAGCCCAACTTCGCCCACTGCTGAGCCCAGGCCTCTCTCTTCTTGAGCCAATCCTCACGTCCCTGTCCCAACTGAATGCTTAACCGCTAATTCAAAATTCAAATGCAAATAGATGCAAACTACCTACATACTTCACATTTTCCGAACATCATCTACAAACGTAAATAGCTTCCATCACACAAAGTAAACCTCATTAATTTGGCTAACATTATTTGAATTTTAGGCAACATACCTAACATAGGTTCAAACACTTCAATTCACCTCTTCACACTGACAGCTTTTGTGTAATACTAGCTGTATTACACCATTAACCATAGGAACCGAGCGTCTTCGCCAGGGTAAAAATTACAGCTTATGACACTCAGCTATAGTAAAGCTTTATACCAGTAAAATAATTGTTCTAATTGGCTAACTTTTACATAGCTAAAATAACGCCTGTAATTCCCGAAAGATTAGGCAGTGGTGGCATCCACATTTCATTCACCAATCCGCACCGGGCCCACACACACACCTCTCTCACTGGGAGGAGGCCTGTGTCTCAGCAGTGCGTACATTAAAATACTTTTGATGATATTGACACATCTACCATTACAGGATATTTTCAATGGAATAAATATCCTAACATAAGTTACGAACCTAAACCATTTACATAAGTTACAACCTAATTCATCTATCCAATTTTACTTCTTGAAAGACTTTTGAAATAATTAGGTCACTTTACTCGACCACCCCGCTATGGGAAACGCTTAGAAAACAGCTATATAGGTGAAAAACAATATATCTCGGGTATTTAACGCGATGAAATTTCGATTGTTTATTTACCTATTATTCTAGGTCGTTGCAACACGGCCGAAACGTCGGGTGAAATAGGTAAATAAACAATCGAAATTTCATCGCGTTAAATACCCGAGATATATTGTTTTTCAATTATGAAACGCGAAAGTTTTAAAGCTATATAGGTGTTATCGACCAGTGTTCAGCAATGCAAGGTTTCAGTATGACCGAACGACCCTACAACAAGTTATCATCGATCAACACATTCAATTATATCCTACATTTCACACTAATGATACACTTCTTTAGGATGTATATTTTATATGCTAAGAAACTTAATTATAAACTAAAACTAACGCTGTATCTTTAATGATTCGTCTTATCGCTAATACCTTTCTTTTAGACAGAAAAAATTAGAATCCAACACTGGTTACAAAAAACTATATAATTGAATCTGTCATTATGTAATTTGATTAGTTGCTATTTCGGTCAAAGAAGCCTTACACTTGTAACTTTTTAAAACAGCAATGTCGATCTTCCTCAGTTAGTTTTTCTCGTACCCGCAGCCGAATTCAGCAAGGCGAAGGATTTGACCGCTATCAAATCGACCAATCACATGCGAGATGAATAACGCTATGTGGATTTCCGTCTGTGTGATTGGTCGATTGATAGCTGTCAAACCCTTTGCGTTGCCGTTTTCACTTGCGGAATAAAGCTGCCGGTTTGTTCTGTAAAAATGTTACCATGAAAATTTGGATGACGTGAGTTTGAAGAGATCTGTCAATCCATATCTTCATGTGAAATGACAGGTGACTTCACGCTCACTTCACCTAAGTTAAGACAGAATAGACTGGCAAGTCCAAACACAGCTAAGCTTAGATTTACTAACAGGCCACATTTCGAATCGAAACTAAATAATAGCCATTTAATTCTTCATCCAGCTTCAATAAAAAGAGCACGCCATAGGCACGCGACTGCGACAGACGAATGTCCATTTAGTTTTATCTGACGCGGACAGCCGGCCCGTCATTTGTGTCATTGAGGATTACTGGCTACTACGCGCTACGATTAGTTGCTGTATAGGAACACATTAGTTGCTTTGTACGTAAATATTGTGCTGTGAAATATAGGTGATAAGGGATTGAAAGGAGATGAAGACAATTGACAAGGAAAATGTAGACCTAGCAATGCTGAAATCAATCATGATTCTAACGAAGAACATAATACACATACGAACTTTTAGAACTACTTTCCATATAATTTATCATCATCTTCAACATCTGCCTGCCCTTGTCCCTTACTTGGGGTCGTTGTAACACGTTTCCTTCATCCATTCCGTCAACCATCACGCTATCACTGACTCCTTATTCCTTCATATGACTCATCATCTTCCTGTCCTTGTCTCATGTTACTTGGGGTCAGCGCAAAACTTTTCTTTTACATACCGTCCTGTCCCCCGTCACGCTATCACTGATTTCCTTTTCTGATTTTTTTTTCTTTCATATCACTGTTCACACAGTCCATCCATATTTTCTTTTTCCTACATATCACTTTGATGCAAATATTCATTGCCACACGAGGCATGAATAACATATCACTACTTTTAGTGTCCTTTTATCTAACGTGAACAGCCGACCCGTCATTTTCATTGAGGTTTTCTGTCAGAAATACGATTAGTTGCTATATAGGAACACGTAGATAGTGTGCTGTGTATTGTACGGGGAAATTATTAAAATATAGAGGAAACTGGTTGATGCGTGGCCTTGAAGACAGAGAAACCAAGACACTAATACATATACGCATAGGGCCCTTTTACTATCATTATGATTATCGCGCAATTAGAGGCGGGGTCGGTCAATGTGGCGATGTCTTAGGGAGGCCTATGTCCAGCTGTGGACGTCTTTCGGCTGAAATAATGATGATTATCGCTTACTGTGTTTCAGCATCAATATTTAGGGAACTTTTCCGCCGAGGCTTTTCGAATTTCCACCCTGTATACTCACAATAAATGCTGCAAGTACTCCATATGTTTCCACTGAATGAAAATTTCATATGACCACTTTTATGGCTAAATCAACTATCACTCCAAGAATTTTTTTCTCAACAAAATTAAAATAGGTAAAGATATTGCGTCTCTTAAAACATTTTGACAGAAAACAGAATAAATTGTTCTGTCTGGGGACGCATTTATTCAGGTCATGCTTATTCGAATTCTTTCGCTCCCTGCTGTCATAAAAAAGGTAGGTTGACGTTAATTTAATTAAGAATTTTAATACTTTCCGCGAACTCTTCTTTGAGCTGCAAACTGTTCCGGTAGAATGGCGGTTTTAATAAGCTAAGCTTACTTTTGCGGTCTGTTAAGTTTTTTGTTGATTGCACAGGCTCCTTTGATGTCTAATGGATTGTATTTGATTTCTATTGAGGATTGAAGTTCATCAGTTATGAGTATAGGCGTAAGTTATCATTTGAATAAACCCTTGAATATTCTTTTGAACAGTTTGTAAACAAAACACACTTTACAATAAACCGCCTCAGGTTTTTGTTTGTTTCCTAAAAAGTATCAAGTATTCCGTTTCTGGGACATCTTTCATTAACATTTTAATAAGCGACCGGAGTTTGTATAGACGAGACGAGACGAAATCAGCGAACAAACGATTCTGTAAATATATACTTGGACTGAATAATGAAGTCCATAATCAAAACGAAGAAAAAGGCCAATCAGAACCAGCTATCCGATCTAAAGATCTCGAAAGGCCGGAAGGGATCGACAATGCTTATTCTGATAACATCGAATAATAATCGAATCATGCAATTAAATCGAATCATCCGATTAATTGCAGTCCATTCTTCGTTTAATTGCATTTGAAGCTCGAGATTAAGACGATGCCTTTATAGGTGTTTTATTAGTCAATGAAAATGCTTCTTCAAATGCTAATGAAATCTCCAAATTTAAGCGCAGATTCAAAAGATTTCGAGGTTCTAAAGTAATTGCTCTGTGGGAGGCTTACGGTGAACAATAAGTAGACAAAAGCTGATGATAATGACGTCATAAATTGCGTCAAAGGATAGAATTTCAAGTTTCGTTGAGAATTAAGTGCAGCCAATGAACAGACTCGTACTAGGATGACCGGTTTTGATGTTATTTAGCTCATTATAGTCTTAATTACATCGGTTCTGTGCACAGATATAATTTATTTAGTTGCCCGATTGTAGTGGGTGTATGTTTAGTGTGGTTTTATCCATGTTTAGTTATTGTGAATGGTCATATTGCACCCACGTCTGTACGGTTGATGTTTTTGTTTTCTTTAGTAGCTAAATAGTGCACGTTGTTGTAATAGTTGTTAGGTAAATACGAGGTGAATAAGCAGAGACTTTGTAATGTAAAATGTTTTATCTACTTCGGTTTCGTTATATTCGAATTATAAAATTGACAGCGGTTTCATTATGATACCCATAACGACATCGGGTTGCATTATGCGAATCGTCATAAATTCTAAAACACAAGCAAAGACATTCTGTACATACAGCCATGTACCTATAATATTACTTCGAAATCGAGACAATGTAAATGATGTTTTTAAAAATGGAACAAGTTTAGAACAAAAGTATCGTATACTATTTGGCTGTTGCGGCTACAAGATCTTTGCCTTATACCTAATAAAGACTAAATAAAAAAATAAAATAAAAGGTGGACGCGGGAAAAAAAATCTGAGTGGAATTTTATTCCAAATTTTATTAAAAATGTCTTCAACATCAAATGATATTGAAAGTACACCACCAGATATAACAAATAGAGCAGTTGCGGCTACAAATAATTTACTACCAGAAAAATCAAGACAAATGAAATACTTAAACACACTTCCTGAAATACTTATTTGTCTATATCTGTGTTTTATTCATTCCTTCGTAGATAAAATCTTGTATGCAACAATACGTTATTGGTCTTTTAATAACTCGTGCCCACCTATTTCGGTACGCGCTACGCTTGTACCGAAAAATGGCACTCGTATTAAAAGACCGTCCATAACGTAACAGTTGCATAAATAGCTATTAACTAAAGGCGAAAGCTTAATAGTTCAGATGGTTCAAAAACATTTTGTTTTCTACCTCAACAAAAAAATTTAGCCACAGAAATGTACCTAAAAACTGCAAAAAGCAAACCATTTTACGAGGAGGTAATGAAAGAATTTAAAATGAAAATAATTAACAAAGCAACAAAAAGCTATGAAATTTCTAGAAACGCGTCGTTCTTGATAAGGACTGGCCGGAAAAGGCCAAAAAAACTGCCATGAGAATACTAAAAGCATGTTTTGCTGGGTGCTTTTGGTCACTCGAAATTCAACTTTAAGGTATTTGGGATAGGTTTTGAAGTCATGGAAGTTACTAATCACACTCTGGGCTCGGAGCCAAGTAGATGTGGAGAACGCACATTTTCGTCTGTTTTTCATACAGATGCACGTCTGAATGGCTCTCAATTTTTTTCGTTTGTTATTTTTTGTTAAATGCTGCGATATTTTCCGATGTGCCGTTTAGGGGAAGATTAAATATGATTTGCTATTCACGCTCTCTTTGTCATTGCAGATAATTGTGAACTCGTTCTGGTGCCGATTTTTTATACGTTTGTCTGGCTCCTACCTACTGATATTGTAAGAGGGATTTTATAAGGTGAATATTGTGAAGCTGTGAAAATATTATTTCATTCTTCATTTCGATAAAAGGTAAAATACCTTTTATCTTTTTGTGTACTTGATAGTTTTCATATTGCTTCTTTTAAGTTTAGTAACATCAGAAATCTGCAAGCTTTTTTGTAGAAGCTTTCTTTAAATGTGGAAGAACTGAAATAAAACCGGCCAAGTGCAAGTCGGACTCGCGTACGAAGGGTTCCGTACCATTATCACAAAAAACGGCATACGGTTTATGAGATACAGCCTAGTGACAGACAGACAGACAGACGGACAGTGGAGTCTTAGTAATAGGGTCCCGTTTTTCCTTTGGGAACGGAACCCTAAAAATGATATGACCGAATTATTCGCCGCAAATTCTAGACACACTCAAAAATTTACGTGTTTTCAATTGACGAGCAATGATACAAAAAGGCAATTTATTAATTAACCCATATCACGAACACCTTTATACACACATAACACACAAGCTCCAAACCCCCCAAGTTAGCTTTAAAACGAGGTCCCATATTCATGCAACGGATTACTCAAGTGGTAAGATTATACCAACGGGTACATACATTATTCTGATTACAAGCACCAAACGGAATATTCCGTATCTCCTCCCCCTTTAGGGTGCTTTTCTACCAAAGCTGAGCGAGGCGCCGCGAGAATGTGTAGCGATGCTGTGAAAATGTATAACTGTCCATGAAAGCTTTGCGAGGTAACGAGACGTCGCGACTCGCGAGGATGCGTAGCGAACTCTTTTCAGCTGTATGCGCACATATTCCTCGCACATATCTCTCAAATTACTGTATGTAATAAATAAAATAAAAATCTTTTAATGGTCTTTTCAAGTAGGGAAATGTAATATCGCTTGTCAATACAAATACAATGAGCCCAAACACGAGGGTGCTATCTTGTCTGGTTGAAGAGTTGCTATGTCCACGTTCTAGCTGCATCATGGACCAGCTCCATAGAACCATATTATATCAATAGTTCCAAAGTTACAGTTTCGAAACGAAATTAATCAGAAAAGTTTCTCTTTTCTGATCAATTTCGTTGCGGGATCCAAGACACGACTTCGTCGAGCCTCATTGCCTTGGCGTTTTTCTGGTGGTCGCCACTGTTGATTCTGAATTTCAGGAGTTGCAGTGGTTTGAGAAAAGTGCGGTGGTATTGTCCCAATAAAAAAAAGTTCCAAAGTTACATAAGTACGCCAAGTTTCAGCTTAATCTGATGCCAGGAAGTGCTACGAAACGCAAGCAAGATAATATTAAAAGCTTGTAAAAATACCTAGGTCTGCTAGCCCTTTTCCACCAAAGCTGCTCTTGAACCTGACTAAGAAAATAAAATGATCTCATTGGTGGACATTTTCAACGCTCACCGCTTCGCTACCTCGCTCATCTTTAGTGAAAACACAGTCTTAACCCTTCTCCCCACCCCCGTTTCCCACCTCTAGCTTGTCACTTGGACGTGACTAGATTCGGAACGGCATCGATTTATTGAAATTGCCAGTGGACATACATCGAGTACTTAATCTAATCAATCGGGTTGTACTCGTCGTGGGACCTACTGTTTTAGGCTTGTTGCCAAAGTGTAATATTAAATTATATGGATGTTTGGATTAATTGTTTGTTGTGTTTACTGTGGGTCCTACAGAGGGGTGTTGTATGTTGGGTTTAGCTTGTTTCAATGTCTATCGTGTAGATTAACAATGCTTTTCGCATGTCGGCGTTGTAAGTTTCAAAACAATTTTCAGCGTGAGTACAAAAGTCAGATTTTACAAGAAATCACTGCACTTTTAAAGTTATTTTTGTCAGGAAGATTTTTTTTTGTCATTGGCATTCTTTCATAGGGTGAAGGTACCCATGAGTCTCGAATACTAGTACCTACCCTGAAATCAGAAAAATAAAACTGCAAATGAGATGTTTCCCTTCAACATTATATCGAATTATGGTGTTTTGAAGATGAATGTATGATTAAACTGTTTTTAGGGTTCCGTACCCAAAGGGTAAAAACGGGACCCTATTACTGAGACTCCGCGGTCCGTCTGTCTGTCTGTCTGTCACCAGGCTGTATCTCATGAACCGTGATAGCTAGACAGTTGACATTTTCAAAGATGATGTATTTCTGTTGCCGCTATAACAACAAATACTAAAAACAGAATAAAATTAATATTTAAGTAGGGCTCCCATACAACAAACGTGTTTTTTGTGCCGTTTTATGCGATAATGGTACGGAACCCTTCGTACGCTTGTCCGACTCGCACCTGGCTGGTTTTTGTTTTCATATTTCATTTTTAACCCCCGACGGAAAAAGAGGGGTGTTATAAGTTTGACAGTTTGACGTGTGTACCTGTGTGTTTGTGTATCTGTCTGTGGCGTCATAGCTCCTAAACGGAGGAACCGGTTTTATTCTTAAACACCGAATGCAAATAAAAATAAAGTATACTAGATAGTCAGATAGGAAATGATAGCTGGGAATCCAACCCATAACAGACGCAAATTAGTATGAATGAAAGAAAGATCAAGTATGAAGAATGAAAGTGTGAGACGAATAAATGCGAGAACTGGGCCTGCAGTCTCGACATGGATAGCGATCGTTATCTCGTAACGATCGGTCGCTAAGTCCTAACGATCGGAAGATAACGATTTTTGGTAGTTGTCGCGAATGCGAAGTAATGCCTATGCCTATAGGTACAGAGAATACGTGGCGTGAGGTGGGCCAGAGAGGGGGGTAGCGCGCGGGGCTCGAGAGCGCGCGCGCGCACCCGACTCACTTGGGCCGGATGGTCGGAGCTGGTGAGAGCTAGAAGTATATGGGTGAGCAAATCAGTTTTATCTCAGTGCATGTGTATTCAGATTTACCAGATATTTATTCTATAATGTTTGCCATTATTGTCGACGTGTGTGTTGTTTTTACAGCGATCAGATTCAGATTCAGACTGATACCAAATCAGACCAGCATTCAGATGCGAGGCTTGGGGTGGCTATAAGGGGAGGTTGGAGGCCACTTTAGGGGAACAGCCCCCTATATCATTGCGATGATAATTCAGTAACGGGTATTCAGTGAAAATCAATACGTCGTTAGATCTTAATCAGATGGTACCCAGGCTTATTTTTGAGACATGGGTATTTTAGGTTCAGATATTCGTCACTAAAAGGTATTTGGCGACATGGTGGAGATGCTGGGATCTCACTAATATAGTTTTGAAAAAATAATCTTTTGTTCAATTCTAAAAATAAATAATGCGGGTAGATCGAAATTGTTCTGCATTTAAAATAATTAGGCCAGTTTCACATATGCCCGATTAACCGCTATAAACACCAAATAAATTCGAAAATGGAACAGAATTTGTTTGAAATGATCTGTAATTTCATTGGAACATTATTAACAAAACCAAACCCATAATGTTCTAAGATGTTATGAGTGTTGAGTAATTTAGTTTCATGTTATTATTATTAAGTTTATGACTGTTTTTATGGTGTTTAAAGCTACACTCATGCGAAGTTTGATTTGAACGTAGTTTGTCGGGTTACACTGCCTGCATCCGGGTACTAGTCTACCCTACGTCAAGTCGATTCCAAAAAATATTATACGCGCTGTACAGTATTCAGTCACGCTCACGACTATAATATACATTTATTTAGTAAATCCGAGCGCACGATGATGTATGAATGAAGTCTAATAAATAATTATTCTTTTTATGTTGTGCAGTGGCCAACGTTAATAGTAAAAGTATTTTAGCCAATGTTATAAATGTTTAATATGAATTCTTAGTAATCAAAGGAGTATGTATTCCTACTAAGTAAATAGACTTTATCAATTGAACCAATTAATTTGTGTTTAGATTTAGTTTAATAGACTTTCACTTAAACAAATAGTGTTTGATGGATTTAATTTTGTACTTCTTTCGTTTGATGTGTGCAGTTTGTTGGTATATTGGATTTCATAAAAATCTCATACCAAGTTATATTGTTTTAGATACTCGGGATATTAATTTGCTAAGAGAACGGTCCACTTTGATATTACTTAGTTGGTACTCTATTTATAATGGAAGACGCTACCCGATCTCGGTTAAAAATTATTTATGAATCCCTCCAATCAAACATAAGCTCTGCTCAGTGTGCCCTAACGGAAATAACAGAAGAAGATCCCAACTATAAAGGGTTAGAACTAATTGGTGCTAAACTAAAAGGTATAAATGAGATGTTTGTTTCGGAAATTCACAGTTATTGTAAATTAATCAAAGAAATCAACGTTGAGGAAATTAGTCAGTATACGTCCACACAGATTCAGGCTGAAGAGTTAATAGCAGAAATAGATGTAAATATTAAACAGGATAATCGAAACCGTGCTTTTGTTTTTAGAAATAATGACAACAATGTTAACACAATTAGTAAGTTACCAAAAATGGAATTAAGCAAATTTGATGGTGACGTTCTAAAGTGGTACCAATTTTGGGATCAGTTTTCATCGAACGTTGATAAAAGAAATATTAATGACGTCGATAAATTGTTGTACCTTCAATCAGTTCTTGAGGGTGACGCGAAGCAGGCAATCGATGGGTTGGACACGACAGATAAAAACTATCGTATTGCTGTCGACACATTAAAGGAACGGTATGGCAAACCTAGCGTAATTATTGATGCTCATTATGTAGCACTTTATAGAATTAAATCAGCGGAATCTAGTCAGGTCAAAGATTGTAGGCACGTTCTAAATGAAATTGAGAGACATCTTAGAGTATTAAGTTCTTTAGGCGAAGATGTAAATCACAATTATCTTAGAGTAATGATTTTAGAAAAGTTCCCCGAGGACCTCATTTATGAATTAAGGATGAAGATATCTGATGAAGATGAGTCTATTGATAATATTAGAAAATTCTTAGAGTATATCATATCGGCTAGGGAAACATCAAATAGATTAAAGAAAACTGCAGAAGATAATAAACATAAAAATACAACAACTAGCGAATACAAACAGGCTGCCGATAATATTACTATAGGATCATTACATGTTAGATCGAAAGAGACTAGTGATAATAAAAGGCGTAGATTGATATCAAACTTCAGAAAGGAAAAATCTAGTTATGAAATTAGACACCATAACAATCACAAACTACCCCCTCGGAAAAGACCACATGGCGGTGACAGGTCCAATGAGCCACCTATAAAGAAATCAATTAGATGTATATTTTGTAAGCAGAATCATTTTAATGATGAGTGTAATGTGCACAAAACCTTACAGAAAAGAAAAGCTCTATTAGGAAACCGATGTTATAATTGTTTCGGTGAAGGCCATAGGGCTGACAATTGCCGTGCTAAACGGCAATGTCGACATTGTAATAAGTACGGCAATCATAATCGAGCATTATGTCCAACTAAGCTAACACAGACAGTGAAGTCCGTACCAACTGATACCTTACAAACTAATAATGCATATAGTACTACGCTGTTGCAGACCGCCCTAGTAATTGTAGAAAATTTAGAAACTAAAATAAAATTACAATGTAGGGTGTTGCTCGATTGTGGTAGCCAGCGCTCATATATAACGGAACGTAATACAGATTTACTTAAACTACGTACTACTGAACAAATTAATTTATCAATATTTACATTTGGAAACAAATCACCACATCTTATTGTAAGTCCTATAGTACAATTTAGTATTACAACTCGAAGAGGATTTACTCGTCTTATTCATGCAAATGTAGTTCCTCATATTACTCAGAGTATAAAAACACCAAATTTTTATGATTTAGATAAAATCGGAATTAAAGATCGAATAATGGCTGATGATGGGTCTTGTGGCGACAAAATAGATATTTTGATCGGAAACGATTATTATCACTCATTCATGTCACAAGAAAAGATATCGGTCATTCAAGACCTGTTCTTAGTTAATTCAGATTTTGGTTGGGTATGGTCTGGAAGAATTAGTGAGAACATTGATAGTTCCGATAGTGACAGTTAACTGAACTGTATTGACTTATTTTCAATCAGATGGGTCATTTAATACTAAATTAAACGAACCCGATCTCCCCCTAAAACTAGATGATGTTAAACAGTTATGGGACCTTGAGTCAATAGGCATCACAGATTCCCCAAAAACCACTCGCGATGAAGAAGCGATTAGGCAGTTTAATGAAACAGTTCAGTACCAAAACAACAGGTACCACGTTCAATGGCCATGGACTGAAATACCTCCAAATCTGCCAAATAATCTAGGCTTAGCTTGGGGTCGGCTCAATGGTTTAATAAAACGATTAGATAATTCAGATTTAAAGGCATACGACCAGGTCATTCAGGAACAGCTAAAGACTAAAATAATTGAGATTGTACCAGATACAAAGATTGAACAGAATCATCCAGTACACTATCTTCCTCACCATTGCGTTCGTGGTCGTGATAAACCCCAAAAGCTCCGTATTGTTTATGACGCCTCAGCTAAGACTGCAGACAATCTAAGTTTAAATGAATGCCTATATAGGGGTCCACTTATGTTGGAGGATCTTACAGGATTGCTAATTAAGTTTAGAGAACACCCTATAGGAATAGTTGCAGATGTCGAGAAAGCTTTCTTACAGTTAGGTCTACAAGATTCAGATAGGGATGTAACGCGATTTCTTTGGTTCAAAGACATAAACAGTACAGTCGACCCAGATAATGTGGTGCACTTACGTTTTTGTCGTGTCCCATTCGGTGTCATATCAAGTCCATTTCTACTGAATGCTACGATCAGATATCACTTAAATAAAATGAACAACATATTTCTGAAACAAATTTCTGACGACATTTATGTAGACAATATTGTAACTGGCGCACAGACAATTTTAGACGCTAACAAACTGTACTGTGCTGCAAAAAAATCATTTGATAGCTTGTCCATGAATTTGCGTGAATGGAATTCAAATTCAAAGGAACTAGTTTCTTCCATACCAGATAAGTTTAGAGCAGAAGATCGTGAACATATAAAAGTTCTCGGTTTAATATGGAACATACATCAAGATCAGTTATATTTGAAATCAAACTTTAATACAGAATCAAGCACAGTTCTGTCAAAAAGAGACGTGTTAAGGGTCATTGCTTCAATTTATGATCCGTGTGGTCTTGCAGTTCCGGTAGTTCTTCCAGCAAAACTATTCTTTCAAAAACTATGGAAAGAAAAGGTTAAATGGGATGTCAGGTTGAGTGATAATCTACTTATAGAATGGCAAAAAATTGCATCAAATTTTGTTTGTCTTAAGAATATTCATGTTGATCGTTATTTTGCGCATGGTTTAAATAAAAACCAAGCCGCAGAGCAAATTGAATACGAACTACATTGTTTTACGGATTCGTCAATGCATGCTTATGCAGCAGTAATTTATTTACGTGGTACTTTGCACACTAATAACATTGTCAGTTTTGTTATTGGCAAGTCTAGATTAGTGCCGTTAAAGGACCAAAATGACTTACAGATTCCAAGATTAGAATTGCTGGGAGTACTTATCGGATGCAGACTTATAGGTTATGTAACAAAATTTTTACGATTAAAAATCAAAGCACAATGTTTGTGGACTGACAGTCAAATAGTAATAAGTTGGCTCAAATCAGATAAATTACTTCCGCCATTTGTGGCACGTAGAATCAATGAAATAAAACAGAACAAAACTTTACAAATCAGATACGTGCCGACTGAGTTAAATCCATCCGATGTAGGCACTAGGACGGAACGAGTAAATTGTTACAAGAGATGGCTCATGGGACCTGACTTTTTAATGAGTAACCCAAATCAATGGCCTACAGTTCATAACAATATAGATACTGAAATTACAATTGCCGGGGAGGGTCTTTCGAATTCAATACCTATAGATATTAATACACCAAGTCTAGATATTCCAGAACCGATGATAGTAGTTGATTCATACAAAAAGGAGTGTATAATATCAGAAATTCAGGCTAAACATTTTCCTAAAGAAGTTGAGGGTATCACAACCAACTTAAAAAAATCACTGAAATTATTTAAAGACGAGGAAGGACTTATTAGGTGTAAAGGTAGATTCAGATTCGCGAATTTATCACATAATCAAAAAGAGCCTATACTACTTCCAAAAGATTCAGATTTTACGCACAAAATTATAACCGAACTGCATCAGAAAAATTATCATGTAGGTGTCTCTCATACCTTAGCTCTATTAAGACAAAAGTTTTGGGTGCCACATGGACGGTCAACAGTTCAAAGAGTCATCAAAAAGTGTCCACAGTGTATAAAATACGGTGGTGGTCCATTTAAATTACCACCCATGCCTGACCTACCAGCAGAAAGAGTCAACCTTAGTCTTCCGTTCGCCTTTACGGGCCTGGATTATTTCGGTCCACTGCTTGTGGATGAGGGTAGTAAAGAAAAACGCTGGGTATGCCTGTTTACATGCCTAACGATTAGAGCTATACATTTGGAGGTCGTTAAAGATTTAACAGCAGAAGAATGTTTACTAGCCATTAGAAGATTCGTTGCCATAAGAGGTTTACCACAATTATTCGTGTCAGACAATGCTGCGCAATTTAAGCTTACAGCAGAAGTGTTAACTTCAGGTTATTGCATTCAGAATCACTTGCGGTGGAAATTTATCCCAGAGTTGGCTCCATGGTTTGGAGGATTTTATGAACGACTTGTAGGTTTAGTCAAGCATAGTATGAAGAGAACTTTAGACAAACATCTCATAAACCATAACCAGTTATGCACAATAATGAAGGAACTTGAAGCTATAATTAATACAAGGCCACTGACAGCTGTAGGGGCGGAGTTAGAACACATATTGACTCCTTCAGATTTCTTACGTGTGGGCGGAACTTTGACCACTGAAGTTGCAGATCGAGACTTCTTAGAATCAGCCACAGTAACCAAGACAAATCTGATTGACGGATGGAAACGTGGTCAAATCATCATATCAGAATTCACCAAAATGTTTAAAAATCAATACTTGACTAGCCTCCGCGAACGAAGTGACAAACACAAACAACCTAGAGTCGTTGTTAATAGGCCACCAAAGTTAGCAGAGACAGTTCAAATTAAGTCAGATAATAATAGGGCACATTGGAAAGTCGGCAAAATAGCAGAGTTGATTATGGGGTCAGATGGGCAGATTAGAGAAGCCAAAGTTAAATTATCATCAGGAGAGACACTGACCCGTTCAGTAGGCCATCTGTTCCCGTTGGAGATTGACGATCAAAGTATAGAATCGGCCCCAGAGCAGAATGTTTCGTCAGTCAGAATCAGTCCACACTCTGCAGATTTTCAGAAGGAACAATCAGTACAAGGCGATCATCCATTCAGTGTTAACCAAGAGTCTCGAAGTACTCAACCAGATGAACCAGTTATCAATGATGCACCCATAGTTCAGTCAGTACCAGACACCAGTAGACGCCCAATTAGGGCATCAGCAGCCAAGGCAAAAGAAAAGGTTAAACTGTGGACATCTCAGTTGATGAGCAGATTGTTTCAATAATTAGTGATAATCAGTTTATTCAGTAATCAGTTTTATTCAGTAGTCAGTTTATTCAGTAATCAGATGTATTCAGTAATAAGTTTTATTCAGTAGTCAGTTTATTCAGTAATCAGATGTATTCAGTAATAAGTTTTATTCAGTAATCAGTTTATTCAGTAATCAGATGTATTCAGTAATCAGTTTTATTCAGTAATCAGTTTATTCAGTAATCAGATGTATTCAGTAATCAGTTTTATTCAGTAATCAGTTTTATTCAGTAATCAGTTTATTCAGTAATCAGATGTAACCAGTAATCAGTTATATTCATTAATCAGTTGTATTCAGTAATCAGTTGTTTTCAGTAATCAGTTGTATTCAGTAATCAGTTTTATTCAGTAATTAGTTGTATTCAGTAAACAGAACTCTGATATAACCCGTCATCACGCTGAAATTGTATCAGTTGTAATCCTAATAGGATCTTGATTAAACAGTTAAGTTATTTCAATACATCAGATTTTTCAATTATGTTTTTTCCCTTGGGCGGGAGTGTCGCGAATGCGAAGTAATGCCTATGCCTATAGGTACAGAGAATACGTGGCGTGAGGTGGGCCAGAGAGGGGGGTAGCGCGCGGGGCTCGAGAGCGCGCGCGCGCACCCGACTCACTTGGGCCGGATGGTCGGAGCTGGTGAGAGCTAGAAGTATATGGGTGAGCAAATCAGTTTTATCTCAGTGCATGTGTATTCAGATTTACCAGATATTTATTCTATAATGTTTGCCATTATTGTCGACGTGTGTGTTGTTTTTACAGCGATCAGATTCAGATTCAGACTGATACCAAATCAGACCAGCATTCAGATGCGAGGCTTGGGGTGGCTATAAGGGGAGGTTGGAGGCCACTTTAGGGGAACAGCCCCCTATATCATTGCGATGATAATTCAGTAACGGGTATTCAGTGAAAATCAATACGTCGTTAGATCTTAATCAGATGGTACCCAGGCTTATTTTTGAGACATGGGTATTTTAGGTTCAGATATTCGTCACTAAAAGGTATTTGGCGACAGTAGTCTCGACAGTCAAAGCTATCGATTTTTGACGTTTGTCATCGCAAACTTAACGTATATTGTCGCTAAGTTAACGATTTATCGGTATGATATCGAATTTCCTAGCGAGCATTTTTGACAGCCCGATAAGTGTCGTAACGATCGTTATCATTGGTTTTAGAGGTTACAAAAACAATAAATAAATAATAATTAGAGTAATATGGCTGTATAGTATTAAGCGTGGGCTTTGGTCGTGCTAGAAAACAGACTCTATATAATAATGAGGCGGAAAAATGCACGAAACCGGCGTGAAGGTGAAAATCCTTTGGATTTAGAGGAAGGCCAATTTATCTATCTTTACCGAATAAACAAGGACGTTTCATGAGCTCGTTGGTGAACTTCGTCCATCTATTCAAAGATGAGGGCTTACGGACTTTCTGTGGAGTTTCAAGTGAGTGTCTATGCGTTGGGTACCTACTTAATGTGCCTAAATAATATTTCTATTTATGTTTTCTAATATCCAAGATGTACTTATAATTTTATTCTTAATAGTAAAGTGGGTGCTGCCAACTACCTATTGGCTTGCAGTGGGGCTGCAGCATAAGCCAAAAGTCAGTAAGCCAAGTAATACATGCTGTAACTTTGGTTATCAATGAAAACCTTTTAAGATGATATATTAAATTTCCCATGATCCAAGAAGAACGGTGTGCAGTTAAAGAGAAGTTTAGAAATGCTCCACAGCCATAGACTGCACACTACCCACTGCCCACCACTCATAGACTGCACACATAAAAAAAATTTCAATGGGGACCACCGTACATGGCTGCTTGGTAACTAATAATAAATGTTCATTATAATCTGCTGAAAGTACATTCTATGTTTTATCTTTTAGGTGATGATATATATCCTCTGAAACCATGGTTGATGACTCCTTTAAAAAATCAACACCCAGGGAAACCGGAGTATCAATAAACAAATACTCATTGTTCAGTCAGGAATGTCGTTGAAAGATGCTTTGGTGTGCTGAAGTCTGTTTTTAGGTGTCTGTCTCACCAACGCATAAATACACATGTATAAAATATAAATTACATGAACCAGAAGACACCACACCCACTCTCATGAAGATGGCCTAGAAGTAACAGGTACCTAATCAAATGATTTATTTTAAGGTTTTATTATATTATATTTATTAAATAGGTATACCTATATTTGCATAACATATAATTTTCCCTAGATCTTTCTACCTATTTCATTAGCATCTCCATTTATTTGACCCAAAGTTGATATATAATGGCTTATAGCATCAAGTCCGACTTATGCCGTTGTGTATCATTGTATGAATACTCCTAAAATCTTGTTTTTGTTTACAGGACTTGTGTGGTGCACTGGGTGAGCTGTTGCAGAGTGCATAAGAAGACTCAATAATACTAGTTTTACATAATTTTATTTTATTGACCCTCTGTGATTTAAATAAAAAACATATAAAACCATTTATTATTTTTATTTACAAAAGTTGTAAAACTGTCCGCTATTGAATTTGCAGCCTATGCAAATAGCATCCACGCCTCGGCTTGTACCTTGCCTGCCTCTGGCAGCATCTGATTGCACTTGAGTTGCAGCTGCCACCAACTGTAAAAAAAAATGGATGTACTTACTAAAAATGTCTCTTAATGCTCTAGTGTGCTAGTGATTCTAATAATAAAAAAGGAAATTGCATAGTATCCGGGCATTCTGTGCCAAATGTGTACTCTACACTAATTAAGGATGTTATGCGTTTCTCCACTTCAGTCAAAGAAGCAGTGATGACGCCTCGGTTGCCAGTTTGAATGATTTGTTTTTATAATTATGCTGCCTTAGTGCACGCGAAGTCTATCCAAACCTGTAATTAGGATACCAATTGTATTCTATTAAATATAAATAAAACTGACGTGGCTTGTACTTACATTTAAAAACCAACTTGATATTTAACGTCATGCTCTGCTCGGGGGACTTATTGGATACGTTTGGGAGTTTGTTGAGTTCCTCGGGAACCTCCTTCCAGCATGTTTCAAAATTTGCTTGTGTGGAGATATGGACGAGCTTCTAAAGTTGCCAAATGCGCATCAATATGCCCCGAAGTACGCCTGAAACATTTAAGATATTCATTAAGTAAACACAAACTACTGCGAACATAAATGCAAAGTATTCAATTTAGTACCAAAAATAAGAATCGAAAATTGTTGTAGGTTGTTATTACCTGCCGCTCACGCTGCTTGCTAGCACTCGGGCTAGGGCTTGCGCCTGTGTCACTGTCCTCCACTATAGAAATACGGTTCTTTTCCAGTTTTTAATCAATTCCAATTCTCATTGACGTATTTTGTGTACAAACAAACTTGACAATTGACATTGACAGTTTGTTTCCCATGTTCAACATCTGTGTTGCAAGGAAGCGAACTATTTTCTTCTTTGTTATGCGTATTTTAAAAAACGGCATAAGCTACTTACAAGTTTCGATGCAAACAATTGTTAACATGATAAGGTTTACCTATCTTCTGCACAATTTTCAAAGAAAAATAGTTTTTTTTGAATATTTTGTCTACCAATTTTCCCTATGATACAAGGATTTTTTTCAACTGCCATAATTTTTCAAAAAAATCACCGCACTATGAATACGAACATCGCTAGCCTACCGACAACGTTAAGTCAATATAGTGACAGATTTTGCACGCTAACTCGGCTGTCGAGACTTGCGTTTATCGTTAGCGTCGTTACGGCAAGCGTATTTTGTCGGTAAGAGATAACGATCGTTACTTAACGTAGCGATCGCAAACTATGTCGAGACTGCAGGCCCTGGTATGAACGTAAAGCCTAGTATAGACTCCGATCATGTTGGAGGTAGAAGTAAAAAAAAACGGAGGAACCGATTTTGATTTAGTTTTTTTGTTTGAAAGATGATTGTTTTCATTATCGGGATTGTTCATAGCTATGTTTGATGAAAATCTATTCAGCCGTTCAAAAGTTATGGGCGTTTTACTGTTTCATTTGGGGTATTTTCGCAAGATATCGTGTCATAATTACGTGTTCGATAGATTGTTGATCGTTGCGTGTCTACTACTAGAAAAATTATGTAGTTCAAAAATAATGAAAAAAAAAATTGTCGGGTGCTTAGGCTTATTTTTAGTTTTAATTGTCTAGAAAAGTTGTTTAGTAGTTATAACATTGCGGTAACAGACAGTAACAATATTTAAATTCCAACTTAAGACGATCTTTGTTGTCTGTTCATTTGTTGTGCGTCTTAATCAAAGGAAGTTCCCTTGTCCTGAGTTGTCCTTCGCTTGTTAACAACATGTACTTGCCCTAATTAGTCAACCTTGTTTATCTAATTAGCGACGATATTGCTGTCAAGGTCACGGAGTTCCGTTACTTTATCAAGTTAATTTGTTTACTGGCTCTACTTCTTTATGGTGTGGAATAATAAAGATTGGAACACTCTCATTAAGTAATACACCTCTGTTACACCTGTATAGTCGAGTGACAATTTTAAAATTTGTTATTTTTTTTATACTAGTTGTCCCACGCGGCTTCGTTGCCGTCAGCTGGCTACCTACCTACCCATCTACCCTACCTACCCTACATACATGATTGTTGCGTAACTTAAACCGTTTACGTAGCGCACGCAACGGAAGCTCTCGAAAAGGTTTTTTTTTTACATTTGCTGCATTTTTCATTTATGCTCGGCTGCTATTGGTCGTAGCGTGAAGTTATATAGCCTATAACCTTCCTCGATAAATGGACTATCCAACACATAAAGAATTTTTCAATTCCAACCAGTAGTTCCTGAGATTAGCGCGTTCAAACAAACAAACAAAAAAACTCTTCAGCTTTATAATATTAGTATAGTTAGGCTTGCGCTTGAACACTATCTCACCTGATGGTAAGTGATGATGTGGTCGAAGGTGAAGCACGCTTGCCTAAAAGTAACCTATACCTACACTCTTGACTTAAAGACCCCGAGATTGTAGAAATCGGGGAACACAGACTCCGGCAGGGAATTACACTCCTTAGCTGTACGCATAATGAAAGTATGTGTACATCAACACGGTCTAGGGATATTTCATACTCAATTAAATAACTCGAAAAGTACTGGCCGCATTGGAATCTTTTATACACCGATTTGTTTGTAATTTATCTTAGACTAATTCGAAATTCAAATTTTTGAAAATTCTTTTGTTTCGGTGGCATAAAAATATCTTAATGTGTAGGAGAGGGAATTTTCATTTGTGCGAAATTTAGAAAACAATACGAATTACGTTTAGTTACAGTTCTTTTTCATTTTTAAACGAAAGATAAAGTTAAAATTGAGGTATTGTAGCCATGCAATGCCAACATTTGACGAGGGCGGAGATGTTACGAGCTGTGGGGATGCTGGAAGCTGGGTCTGTTCAGCGTAATGTTGCTGAGGCCATAGGGACCCACCAAAATGTAATTTCAAGATTGTGGACACGCTATCGTGCCACTGGTGAAGTAGCGGAGAGGCACCGGGGGCCAAGTCGCATCACTACCCCCAGACAAGACCGATTTTTGCAAATTACTGCGCGAGCTCAACCAAATGCAACGGCGACTCAATTGGTCCAAAGGCTGCGAGTGGAACACCAAGTGCTTGTGAGTGACCAAACTGTAAGAAGGCGACTGCATGAAAGCAATCTACGCTCTCGTAGACCACTCCGGCAGGCTTATTACGTATGAAACAGCAATTAGCAATATTTGCGCAGAGATTGTACAATCATCGCGCGATTATCGCTTTACGTCAAAAAATTGGAAGACTTATTTTTGCGAATTAATCGCTCTTCAATCACGAATCCGCATTATATATGAGCTATAGCCACACCATAATAATTTTACGACAGCACTGCTAACAATAAAATTCTGCTAACTGAAATGTGCTATTATCGCAAGGTGATCGCGATCATTTCGTATTACGTATGGTTTTTGACAGCAGAGCGACAGCGATCGGCGAGCAAATGTGGCTGTCAAATTGCGATAACTTTTTCCCTTGTTGTTGGTCGATTGCCAATCGCTCGCTGATGGCTGAGTAGGTACAGAAGTTTTTGAGTATTTGGCGGCTTTTTTCGTGTGTTATTTTGTGGCTACTTTAATTATCCGCAAATTAGAATAATAATATAAAAGTAAATATTGAAATAACAAATTCCTAGTGAATATTGTAATGACAAATTGGTGTTGTTTTGTGTCTCTAATGTCTACGCAACTGGACTATTTGTTGAATAATTGAAACAGATGTGATCACGGTAAAGTGGAGGATTTTTATATACTGTAGTGTTCGCTACCTCAGCGAAGCTTATATGTTTACCTACTAAATACTTACCAACACATAAGATTGTGATAAGTCCGCAATAAGTATCTTCTATTATATTCTTTTTTTACATGGCAAGCACCGTTGTCGACTATTCTGCCAATGTATAAATTAAATTAGAAAAATCTATTTAACGTTTCATAGCTCAAACACGAGATAATGTAGTCTATTAAGTGATGTCCTAATGCATTATCGATTCGATTTCTTATAACAATCAACAATTCGAAGAAATTTTAAACATTGACATTTTAGTCATCCAGTTTTTCAAATTAATTATTATATTATGTAAATAAAAAGAAAATAACCAATTTTCACTGCCATATTTACTTTACACAAATACTTTACATCTGCGAATATTAATTTACCGGAATATTGGAGCTAAATAGTAATCAAATTAACTATTGTAAAAAAACAGCCTCCACGAAGTGTTGCTCTTTCTTAAGCTGGTTAATGCATCAAATGATACATTTTATAAATCATCAGACAGATAAAATAGCTTCTGTTAAAAGTGACTGTCAAAAAAAAGACTTGACTTAAAGGCCTCAGTAGCCAGGTCACTAAATTGATCGCGCAATAATTGTACAATTATTGCTGTTCCTTACGTAATAAGCCCGCGGGTCCCACCTTTACGGAGAGGCAATCGTGGACGACGATTAGAATGGGTTCGGAACCACGTGGACTGGGGCCGTGAGCAATGGTCCAATGTGCTGTTCACGGATGAATCCAGGTTCGGCTTCCATCCAGATTCACAAAGGACGCGTGTTTGGCGAGTTCCTGGACGATGGAGCCGTCTTCAGAACCCTCAGGAAGTTCACCCATACCAAGGAGCAACAATTATGGTTTGGGCAGGAATTCGTCTTGGAGGACGGACGGATCTCGTTTGGGTGCGGGGCAATATGACGGCAGAACGATACGTCCAATAGGTGCTGGGGCCCGTAATCTTGCCCCACAGAACACAAATGGGGCAAGATTTCCTGCTTATGCACGACAATGCCCGGGCACACACGGCGAGAACGGTAGCAGCTTGGTTACATACACACAATGTTAGGGCCTTAGACTGGCCTGCTCAATCGCTAGATCTAAATCCTATTGAGCATGCGTGGGATATGCTGCAAAGAAGAGCTCTGAAGGAAGTTCCTGAAAATCTGGCTACAGAAGATCAACTTTTTGCGCACCTCAGAAGGACATGGGCAATATTCCGCAGCAAGACATTGACAACCTTGTTCTGAGCATGCCGAATCGTTGCCGATGTGTTATGAACATCATGGGCGCTTTTTCAGACTACTAACTTCAAGTTTATAAACACAAATTAAATGATTTTTCTATTTTTTTCAGTTTTACTCATAAATTAAAAGTTAATTCATATACGGTTTCCGTCTATGCTTCATTTTTTTTCCATAAAATCCTGAAATTTTAATCGAAGTACCTTAACCATTATAAAAAAATGGTAGAATATTAAATAACGTATCTTTTAAATATATACATGTCATATAAATAATTAAAACATTGATAGTAATTCGCTTTTTTAAAAATATCCCTAGACCGTGGTGATGTGTTTATTTCCGAAACGTTTAGTAAGTGTGGGTGGGATGTCCACCATGTACCGATGGCGCATCGCCGTACGTCTTGTAGTTACGAGCTTGGGGGAATAAGATCATGCAATTCCATCGCACACTCCCCGAAATGCTACTGGAACGGACGTTTCAAAACTAAATTAGGAGTATTTGTATAGGCACAGGCAATATAATACTAGCATACAGGAGCTCGTGGCTAAATAATAACAGCCGCACGGGTCGATCTTCAAGGGTTAGCAACGCTTGACGAGGTCGGTTCGTGGATGGGTGACCATTTCAACATACCGGGTTTCCTCTGTGCCTCGGAAAACACGCTAAGCCGTTGGCCCCGGCTGCCATTTGAAGATCTTTGACAGTCGTTACGAGTAGTCAGAAGCTTGATATCTGACACCAGTCCAGCCAAGGGGTACCGTGTTACTCAGGTACTGGGTTGTGGAGGTCAGATAGGCAGTCGCTCCATGTAAAAATACTGGTACTCAACTGAATCCGGTTAGACTCGAAGCCGATCTCAACATAGTTGGGAATAGGCTAGACATATTAATTAATACAGGTGCCTCAGCCCATACAAAGAACCCATGCCGACTTGGCGACGTAACTAGCGTTTTTCGGCAGACTAAATCGACTATTTTACTAAAAGTGCATCGAACGCGGTCGGTTCTCTCCCAAGCGATAGATGGTGTTAGCAGTGACTTGCAAACAAAAGAGTTTACTCGGTTCCTGAATATTTATTTCTTTAAATAAAGTGACGTTTTGTTTTATAGTATTTTTTTGCACGTTTTTACGGTTTCTTTGTACAAAAATGTATTACAAAATGAATAAAAAAATTCGAAAGCCTAAATTTACAAGCGCGCCATCTATTGGAAATAATTTTAAATGATCCGTTCAAATAATTTTTGAAATGTGAATTATGTGCCTAAAATTCCATATTTTTTTGGTTAAATGTATTGATTAAACAAGAAAATACAATTTTTATGATCAATCCTAGAAAATGTTAATTTTACACAAAATTCAATAACTTATCGATGCATATCGCGCCATCTAATGAGATTAATTTGAATCAAATTTTCTTTCTTATAGGTATTTTCATCATATGTTTTTTAAAGCTAACCTCTGGCAGAACTGATCCTAATTCTAAAGTTTGTCTCTGATCTCTGAAAAAGCTACACAACTAGGCTATATTTTATCCCGGAATTGGACAATTCCTGTGGGAAAGGCTTTCTTCACATGTTTCGTTAAGATTTATAATATCTAGTATCAAGTTTAGTTACCTAGTTAATTTTGAAACATCTGCTTTGACCTTTAGATCTCCTCAAGGGAGGTTCTCTAGAGAATCTATGATATTTTGTGGCGAAAGTTTACGAACTTGTTAACTACTGAAATATTGATTTCAAGTTAAAGATGTTTGTAGGAATAAGACGTTGTTCTGATGCTAAGGTTAGGACTTGAGAGATATTGTTTTATGACAGGTTTTTTTCCCGACACCTACTTATTGAAAGTTTGCTGCGCAGTGATAACAAGCGAACCATGAATGTATAGATGCGGACTTAATGCCTTAGGCATATTCTACCAGTCAAACTTTGGGTGATGCAGAGACGAACAGTTTTAGATGTAATTTTCAGTCTTTGGTCAAAATGTGTTTTTGTCATGTGCTCAAATTCTTAATTCAATCTAGATACTCTCTTTGCGTAACTAGAAATATTCTAGTTTGACTGTGTGAGGGAACTAATCAAACATGCACCAACACCGTAATAATTATTCAGGATATGCATCTACGATACGGGAAAAATAAAGGAGTGGTTTGATCGTTAAAAAACTGGGTCACATGCAATACGATGGGGGTATGGATAAATATAAAATTTTATATTATAAGCGGACCTGGATCATCATGAAAAAAAAAGTCATTTTTAGTTATATACTGTAAAAATCTCACCCTGAAAACTTAGGTTATGTGAAAATGAAATGAGCTATCAATCCGTCCAATTAACGTGGAATTTCTTAACTTCAAGCTCAATCCACCCAAGTTTTTACGGTGAGTTGTTTACGTAGGTATCTTTTTTTTCGGTATAAATAATAACAACTGGCTGGCCTTGCCTTGCCTTTCCTTTGGTAAAAAAAAACACGCTGTAATAGAAAACCAAACTAAAAAGTAGAAAATAATTTTCAATAAATTTAAATTAAGAATAGTTTGATTAACAAAATAAATATTTTATTAAATCAAATCAAATCATTTTCAAAATGACTCTCTCTACTTTTACCAAGATCTGTCAATAAAATATTATAACAATTAAAATCAACCACCCCTCGCTTATTTATAATTGAAAATTATTTTCTACTTTTTAGTTTGGTTTTCTATTACAGCGTGTTTTTTTAGTTTTTTTATAACGATCATTATTTTTTTGGTTCAATCGCTAATCCTGAAAATCCTGGTAAGGATAATGGGACAAACTATTTAATTTTTTGCAATGTCATCGGTCCTTGAGAAGTGTGCAAAGTTTCAAATTAATCCTACGTTTTGAAGAGGGTGAAAATCACGTTCAAAGATTCCGTTACATAGATACATACACCAAGCGTGTTAAAAATATAAGCTTGTCACTCAAAAAGGCCATACCATTCCACCAGCTCATCATAAATTAAAAGTTTCACCTCACTAAAGTATCGATTTCCCTGTAAACGTTGTTTATCGTAAGGCGCGGCTATGGCAAGGTCGCAGGCATTGTTACGAAATTGATGAGATTCGTATCGACCAGGCAAGTCACTAGTTTCCAGTTATGTTTCAACAAATGTATCGTTAAATCCGTTTTAATGGTCGCGATAGATTTTATTTTTGTTTTTTTTTTTACTTTTTATGGCGCGTGGTGTTTTATTGTTACAATTAAATGGTTTGGGGTCGTGATGTTAGTTTTTAATTTGTGTGTGTGAAATAACGGTTTTTAAAATAGTTGTAGTTTGTTAAGTTTAATGGCAGCTGTTTAAAAAATTGGTCTCTCCAAAATAAGAAGTGCAAAAGGAGGAAAACATCCTTATCTCATGATTGAGAATTTAGTCATCAAAAACATAAAAATAGCAATTATAAGATTTTTATTTAACAAGACAATCTACAGCACAGCCCAACCAGCTTGTACTATGGGCCAAAGCTATATCTGATCACTTTGAAAACAAAATCCCGTGCACAAGATGACCACAGCTGAGTCGTAGCTGTGCGTATATAGACGGGTTTAGTTTGCAAAAACTACTAGCACTGCTCTTGTTCTTCGTTTTGTAGCAATTAAATACCTACTTTTTCTTTCTTTCTTTATATTACCTAAAATCTGTATTCCTCAAAATATACTAATGAACTATAGCAAATACCTGCATCCCCAATTAATAATTCATACCATGTCGCCTCCACTTATAATAATTAATTAACGACAAAGCTATCTAATTATCAATGTGATACAAAATCCATTATTCATGAAACCAAAACAATTTTCACGGAAAAACATGGAGAAGAAATCGTGCGTAACAAAATGAAAGGAACAAAGTGAGAGGCTCTCTTCGATATTAAAAAGAAACAAAGAGCTATGTCCATAAAAGCTGTTCACTAGATGTGTCGCCGCAGAATGCACACAGAATGCTCAGAGAATTAATTATCTTTTCCGTTACTATTTCCTTTGTGGTTCGTACTTCGTATTCCGATGGACTTCAACAGTTTATCCAGCAAAAGGTTAGATAGTGTCACGCCGGAGAGCGAATTTTGCTTTTTTTGTTGTTGTTCGGTTTCGAGTTGCATGCGGGAATTAAAAAACTTTTTATCATGACCTTTCCACTATGAATGAACGTGCCCGCATCGTTTTTGTTGCTTTCTGTGCTTTTTATTGTTGTTTCTAGAATAATTTTGTTGTTTGTTTTCGTCTTTTGTTGAACAAGTGGTTTTGATCTCAATTTGAGTTATTGGAGCACGAATAGGTATAGTTTGTGAAGTTCGTACAACGAAGTTTAGGTGCAGTTTTCAGTACAGAAAATAAACCAAAACAAATTATTTAGATTGACGTACTTACCAACATACATTTCGATATATTTACTGTTCGGAACCCTCGTGAAGTGAGATCGATTGCCAGTTTGTTACGGAATAATTTAAGGGTCTATTATTTTAATTAAATGTATTTATGAGAGGCGTTTTGTAATTTACCGTAGTACACTGTGATTACCATGTATCAACTGATAAGCATATCTAGTGAAACCTGTCATTAAGCTAATAGAATATGTTAAGGTTACAAAAAAGAACTAGCTCGTGTATTTTAATAAAATTAAAAGGTTTCCATGGAGATCGTAATCCGCCGTAGATTGTTACCATATCGTGTTATTGCTAAGTAACTATAAACATATACCTAGCACCTATCTAGTATGTAACTAGCGACTCGCCCCGGCTTCGCACGGGACGAATTAATCAAATATTATCTTACTCGTTTATCACTGTTTCTTTTAGTGAAAACCGTATCAAAATCCGTTGCGTGGTTTAGAAGAATTGAGAGGAATAACAGACAAAGGCTACTTTGTAACATACTATTTAGAGATTCTTACTAATATTATAAATGCAAAAGTAATTCTGTCTGTTAGCTTTTCACACCTCACCGGATGAACGGATTTACAGAAAACTTGGCACATGGGTAGACCATGACCTAGATTAGGTCATACCTACAAATATTTTTTATTAAATCATTATTATTTTAGTAGGCAAGCTTCGCTCCCCTGGTCCTTCCCACAGGACCCGTTTCTGTGATATAATGTAGCTTTCTACTGGTGAAAGAATTTCCAATATCAGATGAGTGCTTTTCGAGTTTATCCATTACAAACAAATTTACAAACAAACAAACAATCAAATCTTTCCTCTTTATAATAGAGTAATTGTTTTATTTTACTATTGTTTCCTATTGACAACAGATGAAAGGATATGTGAGTTTTGTTAAAACTGATTTGTTTGTTATTGTTAATCTACCCTTGTTTTAATAATTTTACTATGACGTTTCGATATATGAATGTCATAATATTAACTACTACCTACTGTTAATTTAGTTAAGTTTCTCTTTAAGTGAACTGTAATTTGTTCTTTGAGAAAATAAATATCTTTAAACCGAAGCTGCAATATATCTCCCAATAGTTAAATGAAATAATAAACAGCTGACGTCACAATCTATTTCCTGCGATTATCTTTTGAAAATCGAATTTAAATGATGATTGACAACTGACAGTTTAAGTTGGGATCGTACCCCTATCAATCACTTCCAGTTGGATACTGGCAACTTTACAAGCGAAATAAAGTTGAACAAAAAATTAATAGTTCTCAATTGAAGCTGTTGTTGTTGATTTATCTTTTATTTTTTGACAAATATGGAAATGTTGATGAAGTATTTTTACTTTGACTATTAATTTTGAAGCTTTTTTTAGCCCAAGAAAACAGTATTGCCGTCCAACGTAGCAACGCTGCTGACCGCCTAAAATGCCCTAAAGGCTGGCCTTTACTTTTATCATTGACAGTGATGCGGACGATTTTTAATTTAACCCCCGACGAAAACTGGGTGTTATAAGTTTGACGTGTGTTGCTGTGTACCCGTGTGTCTGTCTGTGGCATCATAGCTCATAAACGGATGAACCGATTTTGATTTCGTTTTTTTGTTTGAAATGTGATTTTGTCGAAAGTGTTCTTAGCTATGTTTGAATAAAATCTGTTCAGCCGTTCTAAAGTTATGGGCGTTTTACAGTTTGAATCGGGGTGTTTTCGCATTATATCGTATCATAATTACGTGTTCAATAGATTGCCGATCGAAGCGTATTTACTATGTACTAGATAAATTATGAAGCATGAAATAAAAATGTGTAGGGGTTTTTTTAAAATTTTACTTGTTTCAATACCCTATGAGCACTCTCACATATTTATACATTATATAGTATAATTATTATTTTATGATTATTTTAGCTTAGTATTAAAAATAATATGTATAGTTTTAACCTCCTATGTACCTATGTACTTGTTTGCCAGCAACTACGTTCATATTTTAGAGCCCTAAACCAGACAGTGTAATTGGTTTCTTCCTGGGAACACAAGACGGTACCTCTCTATATTATTTCGACAAAATTGAACTGCCAATCAATAAATCGACAGTTCAAAAGATTTATTTACTTAGCAATTTATTCAGGACCAAATAAATAGGTTACCATAACGCCCTGCTCCTGGAACGAGAAAAACTGAGAGAAAAAAATCAAACGCGCGTTAAAACTGCTGTGATTGGTTGACTGAATGTTCAACATCCAGCAATCACGACCTACGTATAATTTGTGCGGCGTCGTTAATTTATTTCCAGGAAATATGGGATACAGCCTAGATATATAAAAAACTATCTTCTGCCCACGGCTTCGCCCACGTGAAAAGTGTTTTGTTATCCCAAGGGAACAAAATACCGAGATAAAAAATATGCCTATGTGCTTTTCCAGACTATAATCTATCCCTGTGCCATTTTCTATTTTCAATTTCATCCAGATCGTGAAGGAGTAAAAAAACATCCATCCATCCATACTTTCGCATTTATAATATTAGTAGGAAATTAGGATAGGTTGTAGGGATATTAGCAGTTATAAAATCATAAAAAACCTTTTTTTTAAAACAAGTTTTTTTCGTATTCCCATAGCAAACCCTTTCATTTGATACCCATATCATGGCAGTGCACAAAAAATAACTAGTCCGCCATCTTGGGCCATCCGCCATACTGGATTTAGAATGACGTCACTTCACTAACCATGCATTGCCATCCAAACTAAACGTGCATGCAAAATTTCATTTTAATCGGTGGAGGATAACTGCTTTAAAATTCAGTTGCAAGATTTGACCCGAACATACAAACATACATTGCAAGTAAATTAAAAGCTTGTAAAAACATACACACTGTTGCATACTACGCGATATTTTATAGGTTCCACAACTTTCACACATACTCATGACTCAACCTTTATTATCCCACCGGGAAAAATTATACGTAGAGAATGGTCAGTAAATTATCCATCTGTGCACTAATAAAATCACACTGCAACCATCAATCCGGGTAGCAGGTGTGGTGTGACGCGAGCCCTATAGGGTCGTACAGGTTATCAAGTCCTATAGGGTTGCCGAGCGTTCGGATAAGGCTGGACATAGTTGGGCTTTTAAATGCGTGTGTGCCCTATTAGGCGGTGACTTCTTTACATTTAGGCAGTGATTTTGATTTTAACTGACAATATGGATGTTTCGCGGGCAGAAAAAATATAATTTTGTTTGGCCCGTCAGTGAGATTATCAAATAATATTGAACACGTATTTGGTAAACCAAATCAATAAAAATTGACAAAGATAAAGCGCTTCAAAGTTCAGGAGGTGGGGTTTATGACGTCACTATGTCAGTATGAAGTGTACTAACGGCCTGACGTCACACGATATTTAAAAGCATTGTATCGTCGTCACTTTATGTTAACGTGTCAAAAGAAAAAGCAAAATTCATTAAATTTTGTTACAAATTATTATGCCCTTGAAAAGTAAGCAACATCTTTTGAATATGTGTTTATATCTCAAAGGATATCATTTAAGATTAAAAAGCGGTAAGTCGACAGTAAGGGGTCATTATGGTAAAGGATCAAGTAGCCTAAATTCACATAATACATATAATTATTCTAAGTATCACTAACACATAGTAACTTTTGATATGTTCAGCTCTTTTGCTGAAAAATCCGGCTAAATTGGCTGATATGTTCGGTTTTCCGGTTTAAGGAGCTGGCAACCCTCTTCGTAGAGTGTTTTATAGGGCGCTATAGGGCTGTTGGGGGTCGTTGTTGCGGTTAGCGGAGGCCTACGGTCTGCAGTGGATATTTGCGTAATTGCATTACGCTTCGGGTGTTCTCTGCCGTGCAATGTGTCACTTTGTTTGATACTAAATGTATGTTTATCATGTTTTCATTATACAGCCTATAATAAGTGCTTGTTCACACAGAGGTCCGTTTTACAGATCCGCTTTATCGAACACGTTTTTATTCGGCGTTGACGTATGTAGTTGTAAGAGCTAGTTCACACACATGAGAGTATTCCGAATCCAGTAAAAAATACCGACCTGACAAAATATACAGCAGTCCGTTTCACAGGTCCGCTTTATCGCATACGTTTTTATTCAGCAATGGCGTAGGTAGTTGTATAGTGACTTCACACACACAGTATTAAAATACTAATCCGTTTTATCGGATGTCCATCCTTGTAGAAAGCTGAACACTACCCCCAGTAGCGACAGATCCGTTAAAACGGTACTGTAAATGCGGTGTGAACATCACCTCCAGTAGCGACGGATCCGCTACAAACGATCCAAGAAATACGGATGTTCTGTGTGGACGTACCCTTATTTATAAAAACGTTTTATCAGATTCTCAATTTAAATTTTCTTTGAATTTGATTTAGGAATCTATTAGTCAATTTTGTTCAACTTGCCCCCTTCCCAATTTATTTGGCGTCGGGCCTCCTTTTGCGTCTACGCCAGGATGGCCTATCTTTGGTTGTAGTTATCTTTGGTTGTCGATGGCGGCAAATTTTGCTCCTTGAGGTCTCTCTCGACAGTGGTCCACCAAGAGGCTGGTATCTTTGGTTGTCGATGGTGGCAAATTTTGCTCCTTGAGGTATTTCTCGACAGTGGTCCACCAAGAGGCCGGTATCTTTGGTTGTCGATGGTGGCAAATTTTGCTCCTTGAGGTCTCTCTCGACAGTGGTCCACCAAGAGGCTGGTATCTTTGGTTGTCGATGGTGGCAAATTTTGCTCCTTGAGGTCTTTTTTGACCAGCGTCAGGCAATTCCCAGTTGTCTGGCATTTTGCTGAACTGGACCTTTTTGTCGCAGCCGCGGGGCACACTATGTATGTAAATGATGTAAAATTAAGTTTTATTTGTACCTTGTGTGTATCTGTGTGTGCCAAATAAACTAGTTTTCTTTCTTTCTTTTTTTTCTCGACAGTCGTCCACCAAGAGGCTGGTGGTCTGCTGAATCTGTTTGTCAGTATTTAAAATAATCATATGGTTAAAAGTTTTTTTATAAATTAGGCCCTTAGTCGCTCACAGTTTGGTATGCCTTTAGGCAATTTTATTTGATTACGCCTCCTCTTTGCAATAGCTTTTAAAGAAGCATGTATTAACAAAGTTTACACCTATGTTACCATAAAATATGTTACTAAAAACACCTACATAAAATACCTGGAATCCTGGTGCGGAAGTCACACTGAAGCCTTTATTTATTGTTTATTTATTCCACCCGTAAAACATGTGACGGCGACGTACTGCGGGACATGAAGTTTGCAATGAAAATTCCTAGGAATAAACATTGAAAACGCGCCAAAAATGGCACCTGTGATTTAAAGCCTTCAGTAAAACAACAGTCAAAATAAAAACAGCATGAATTTTTTAGTTGTAATAAAAAAATATTGTAGTTGTCAAAATGTGTCTTGCTTTTTGCTAGCTTTTGCCCACGGCTATGCTTCCGTGGTCTCAGTGTGAGTTGTTTTTCAGGTGGGTGTGGATGGCCAAAGCCGAAACTATGAGTAATAGCGAAAGGCACTCAAAGGAGTCACGAAGCCGATTTTGATGAAAACTAAAACTGCATCATAGGACTTTTCAAAAATCAATATTCCTAGCCCGGAATCGAACCCGTTAATGTTGAAAAAAAAAACATGCTGTATTATTACACCATTCGATAGTGTCGATAATATGGATCAAAATCTGTGAAGTTATGATTTACGGCCAAGTTAAGGAAAGGGCTCATGACTCCTCGTAACTTTGTCGCTATTCCTCATAATTTCGGATTTGTAAAAAAAACTTACTCTGTATACTGCCGTTACTGTAAAATAAATAATATTAAAAAAAGTCGTGTGGCACTCGGGGACTACCGCGGTAAAGCTATTGCATAGCATTTATTCTAGATCCAGTCCTGGAAAATGCGTCAAAAAAATTAAAAACGTTAAAAACTCGAAAACGTAGCAAGCCAAACCCGCATTTATTTACGATTAATAAAACTCTAAAAAACAAAACAAAATACCCTTATTCACATTGAAATAAGGTCGCTTTTCTTTGACAAGCAAAAGTGACCCTTATTCTCATTAGCATAAGGTCCACATTGATCACCATTGTCACAGAAACAGCTCAGAGAGACCGATAAAAGGCAAAAAAATTACGACCAACAAAAATATTAAAACCCTCATATCTCAGAAACGGTTGGAGTTAGCGCATTTCTGACAAAAAATTTGCCCCCCTGCCCGCCTACCGCTACTTCATCCAGGAGAACAAGATAGGATTTCCCCCCCCCCCCCTTAACCGTTTACCTCCCCCCGCAAAAAAATTTTTCATTCTAAAAATACCAACACGGAAATCGAAAACACGTGCAACAAACGGTTTTACCTATTTATACCTTTATAGATTTCTCGATACAACAAAATCCCATTTTCTTAGTTAAAATAATTTGTCCGAATAGTAATCCTTGTACAAGCTTTGCTAGTTTCTGTCAACTAGTTAGTAAGTCAGTATATGCAATATTAATATTTCTGCTTATTTCGTGTACAGTGTGAATTCTCAGTTTCTCTTGGTTGAATTCTGTTTCTGAGAAGGACACTCAGGTCGGATGTGGAATTAATTTACCTGGTACTGAGAACTTTAGACTCATTAATTATCTATGTTTTCAGTCTATGACAGTGAGGAATTTTGCCAATGAGGTAGTTTGTGTCACAGAGATTCCTAGATCCATCATAAATCATCATTTCAGCCAAAAAGAGTCCACTGCTGGATATAGGCACCTACGCGTCCCACATCAATGATAATAATGAAATTAAGTTGAATGTTTATATACTAAAGAATAATATTTCTATTTGGTCGAAGTCTATCTCTCCCTAACCGAGACGAACAAGAAACTCGAACGCCAGATCAAGCGTCACAAGTCGACATGGATTGGCCACACCATGGATTGGCATCATTTACCCAAGCTTTGGACTAGAATCCCCAAGGGAAAAGAAAGCGTGGCCGTCTCCGTCAAACCTGGCGTCGCACCGTGTTGGCAGAAGCGACGAGCACCGGAATGACGTGGAGCGAGGTGCGAGGTGAAGCGTGAAGCTCAACACCGATCGCGATGGAGGCCATATGTGCATGATCTCTACCCCATTTAGGGAATATAGGACATTAAGTGTCCCTAACCCTTTGGGGAAGGGAAATGCCCACATGCGTGGTATTATTGAACTGATTTGGCCAATTAGAGCTGCATGCACTAGCTAGAATCCGTTACCGAGAAAATAAGTTTACTTCTAGGTAATTTTCTCGATATTAACAGAATATTCGACTATTGCTGGGTATCTTAATAGCACCGATGTAGGTCAATTGTAGATGCCTCTCATTGATACCAGTAACAAAATATAATATCTGAATTTAGAATTCTAGGTAATGATTTTATGTAATTTCAAACTTTATATCGTACATGACAAAGTTCTAATTCCATTGCAACCGCTTTCTTAGGGTACTTTTAATTCAAACTGTCACTTAAAAATAAACTTAAAGTACACAACGGTAAAATTTATACTTTATCAGGTGGTGGCGATGCATTGAATCTCGAACTATGAAATCAAGTATGGGAAAGAAATTAGGAACGGTAGCCACCATCATAATTCTTACAGTTTTAATGAGTGTAGGTACAGCGTAGCAGTTAGGTGCTTCAGTGAGTGAAATACCAATTTATTATGTACAAATTGTATGCAGGTTTTCTTTTTAATTTATAAAAAAAAAGGTATTGGTTTCAATATAATTTATACCCGTGAATATAATTAATTCGGCCATATGAAATTGGAATTTACCTGTAACTAGCTGACCGGCTACCATGGCTAATCTGGCTACCCTGCCCCAAACCTGGCTACCCTGGCCACCCTGGCTACCCTGGCTTCCCTGGCTACTCTGGCTACCCTGGCTGCCTTGCCCCACCCTGCCTACCCTGGCCACTCAGGCTACCCTGGCTACCCTGGCCACCCTGGCTACCCTGGCTTCCCTGGCTACTCTGGCTACCCTGGCTACCCTGCCCCAAACCTGGCTACCATGGCTACCCTGGCCACCCTAGCTACCATGGCTACCCTGGCTACCCTGCCCCAAACCTGGCTACCCTGACTACCATGGCTACCCTCGCTACTCTAGCTACCCTGGCTACCCTGGCTACTCTGGCTACTCTGGCTACCCTGGCTACCTTGCCTCTACCCTGCCTACCCTGGCTACCCTGGCCGCCCTGGCTACCCTGGCTTCCCTGGCTACTCTGGCTACTCTGGCTACCCTGACTACCCTGCCCCAAACCTGGCTACCATGGCTACCCTGGCTACCCTAGCTACCATGGCTACCCTGGCTACTCTGGCTACCCTGGCATCCCTGGCTACTCTGGCTACCCTGCCCAAAACCTGCCTACCCTGGCTACCATCCATGGCTACACTGCCCACCCCGGCTACCATGGCTACCCTACCTACCATGGCTACTCTGCCTACCTATCTACAATTTTTTTTCTATCATCGATAGTTTCCTCGGCGCGCGCCAAATAATGTATTTTACCGGCAACATTTTGCTACCTTGGGTTACAGTATTGCAATTTTCATAAGGATCTCTAATTTTTTTGGAAATATATTATATAGCCTATGACACTCAGGAATAATGTAGCTTTCTAGTGGTGAAAGAATTTTTAAAATCGGTTCAGTAGATCCAGAGATTACCCCTTACAACGTCACAAACTCACAAACCCACAAACTTTACCTCTTTATAATATTAGTATAGAAGTATAGATAGGTACTTGATTAAAATGTTTTATTAACCTCCCAGAACCATAAGCAATTACCGTTTTGAATAGACAGCAAATTTATCAACGCGTCAAATCTTACTTCTTATTAAAATTACTAATAATAGTTTATAACTAGAGACCCGCCCCGGCTTCGCCCGTGACAAATTATACACAAAAACCATCATCGTATAACACTATTTTTATTGGTGAAAACCGTATGAAAATCCGTAGTTTTTGAGTTTATCGCGAACAGACGCGACAGGGTACTTTTTGGATGTAACGTTTGTTACTCAATCACGCCAAAAAGGCTGAACGGATCGGTATGAAATTTGGCAAAGAGATAGATTATAGTTTGGAATAGCAAATAGGCTATATTTCATCCCGGTATACTGTTCCCTTGAGATAAGAAATCACTTTTCACACGGGCGAATCCGCTGGTAGAAAAGCTAGTAAATTTATAAACTTCATAAATTTTATCAAACTTAAATTATGATAAAAGAGGTTTTAATGTTTGTTTGTTTTTTATATTTTTGTAAAAGTTTATTTGATTTGAAGCGAAGCCGCGTGTTACGCGGTGCTAATCTATAAGGATCGCCGAGACAGCATTGACCCAAATCAACACTGCACACGGCTCGACCACGCAGTGCAGCGTCAGCAGAAACGTGCCGCGCGATGACGACAACAGCGGCTTCGCAATAACGGAAACGCGGACCCAAATTCATAATTGATTCACACTTCGAACATTGTAAACCTCTTAGAAATAATTAACTTGTAACTTTTAGTATAATTAAATTTTATTAAATAACTTTTGCTTTTTTTTGGATCCTCCGGTTGTAGCCCACGTAATTGGCGCAGTCGGTAGGATACCAGTAAAGTAGAGTCAGTGTCGTATCGAACGATTAGTCTACGGGTATCCGAACCTACGGGAGCTGCAGTCCAGAGGAGAATCCGACTCTCGATTCGTCAAGAAGAAGCAATGCTGTAAGTCCTTGAATCTTTCAAGTCCTTGCCTATCTTACCCTTAAGTATCCTTGAATATCACAAGCCCTAAGTTTAATCCTTACTATATTCTTATATCCTGTCCAATCTATGTTCATGATATTATTTTTTACTTATAATTTCTGTATGTGTGTAAGTTTTTAGCGTTCAAGATTTTCCATCCAACGGAATATCGATCTGATAGGTTAGATAATAGTGACCGAAGCAGGAGTAGGCTCGCGGCTATAGACGAGAACAGGAATTTAGGCGCGATGTCGAGCGACGACGTAGACACGATTTATAAATCCCTGAGATTAGTGCCGGAGTTCGACGGGAACCCGCACGTACTAACCCGTTTCATTAGTATATGTGACCAGTTGGTAGTTACTTATTTTAAAACCGCAAAAGGTTATGAACTAACGAATTTAGCCCTCATTAACGGAATTTTAAATAAGGTTACGGGACCCGCTGCTAGGCATATTAATTCCAATGGTATCCCGGATACCTGGCAGGGTATTCGATCCGCCCTGATCAATAACTTTGCTGACCATCGAGATGAGACCGCTTTATACAGCGACTTATCCTTGCAAACCCAGGGTTCCAGTAGCCCTCAAGAATTCTATGAAAGGTGCCAAAACTTATTTAGCACCATAATGACTTATATCTCGCTTCACGAGACAGTTAACACCACTATTGAGGCTAAACGAATGCTATATAAAAAGTTAACCCTCCAAGCTTATCTGAGGGGTCTTAAAGACCCCCTAGGCTCTAGAATACGTTGCATGCGTCCCGAGTCCATGGAAAAGGCATTGGAATACGTGCAAGACGAACTAAACACGCTTTACCTGCAACACCGCAATGAGGGAGGACCCAGTAGAAAGGACTGGGCTCAACCACAACCGAATCATCATTTACCTTTGAACAATTTCACCCCCAAAGTAAACCCTGTTAACGTTCCTGTCATGCCTGGACCATCAAAACAATTTGCGTTCAATACGCCTGGCCCGCAGCGACAGCAGTCAATGCAGCCTTATGCTCAAGGATGGAGGCCCAGCATGCCTATGCAACAGCAACCCCGTGGCTTAACCCGTACACAACAAATGATGCGCGCCCCCTTGCCATTTTATCACCCGCAAAGTAACGTCTTTAGAATGCCTCCTAGACCTCAACCGCAACCACAATCAAGTTATAATAACGCACCTAAGCCAATGAGCGGCGTTAGTCCTTTTGTGCCCAAAACCTTGCCACCCTCAGGTCGCGATTGGAGACAGTATGGTAATCCACCTCCGAACAACTATTTCAGGACACGCGAGGTTAATTTTAACAACTTAGACTACGACTATGATTATAGTAATTGTTACTATGCCGATTACGAACAAGATTATTATACTAACGAACAGTACCCCGAATCTGGATATTATGAGGATTCGTATCCCTACCACGACACTCCTTCGGTAGAAGAGGTAGACCAAGATACCCAACCTGCTGAAAATTTTCAGAAGGTATCCAAATTAGAAAAACTAAAATAGAGCTCAACTTTCATATACAGAGGCAACTCGGATTTATTCAGATTCAGGATCCACCACTTAAGTTACTAATTGATACAGGAGCCAATCAATCGTTTATAAGTCCAGAAGCCGTAAGCAAATATTTTAACCATATACCACTAAACTATGAGCCATTCGAAGTAACGAATGTTCACGGGACGTCTAAGAATGACTATTCCATTACTTTGCCATGCTTTTCAGAATTAAACGAACATTCAGATGTTACATTATTCGTTTACAAATTTCATAATTACTTTGACGGACTCCTAGGCTTTGATTTGCTTGAAAATTGGGGAAGTAAAATCGATCTTAACCGTAAATTACTAATAACACAGAATGCACAACTACCTATACAGATGTATGACTCACGCAATGTTAATTTGTATGAGG
This sequence comes from Orthosia cruda, assembly GCA_964057195.1. Lineage (NCBI taxonomy): Eukaryota > Metazoa > Arthropoda > Insecta > Lepidoptera > Noctuidae > Orthosia > Orthosia cruda. The sequence goes on along the minus strand of OZ059832.1, from coordinate 6,746,782 downwards.
ACATAATATCAGCTAATTCATCCAAGTTAGTTAGAGTACCTATTAATACGTTGGATGGTGAAGTAATGATCGAGGATCAAGTCATCTGTAGTTGCTTAATTTCAAACTGTATAACTAATGTTAAAAATAACCGTGGCTGGGTGGAGATTACTAACCCTACGTGTAACGACATCATCTTTTCAATGGACCGCCCCGTAGAGGCTGAGCTATTTAACATTGAAGTTGAAGGTACTGCAATTCCATCAGATCGTGTTAATGCCGTACTTTCTCGTCTCAGAACGGAACATTTAAACCCAGAGGAACTTGCTAACTTAAAAAACCTCTGCGCGAACTATGCCGACGTCTTTTATCTCGAAGGCGAATCGTTGACATTCACAAATAAAGTGAAACATCGCATCCGAACAACTGATGAAATTCCAGTACACACAAAAACTTATAGATATCCCTATGTCCACAGACAAGAAGTCAGAGATCAAATAAGCAAAATGCTTGATCAAAATATAATACGACCATCAGATTCGGCCTGGAGTTCCCCTATTTGGATCGTACCCAAAAAGGCGGATGCTTCTGGCAAGGTTAAATGGCGACTTGTCGTGGATTTCCGAAAAGTCAACGAGAAAACGATTGATGACAAGTATCCCATACCCAACATTACAGACGTACTCGACAAATTAGGTAAATGTCAATATTTTAGTACCCTGGATTTAGCCAGCGGGTTCTATCAGGTCGAAATGAACCCTGAAGATATACATAAAACAGCGTTTAATGTGGAAAACGGCCATTATGAATTCCTTAGAATGCCGATGGGGCTTAAAAATTCTCCATCGACATTTCAAAGAGTTATGGATAATATCCTTAGAGACCTAAACCACATCTGCCTGGTATATCTGGATGACATTGTAGTGTTCAGTACATCCCTGCAGGAGCATATTAATAACCTGGAAAAAGTATTTAAAAGATTGCGAGAATCTAACTTTAAAATTCAAATGGATAAGTCCGAATTTTTAAAGTTAGAAACTAGCTTTCTAGGCCACATCATTTGCAACGAAGGTGTCAAGCCAAATCCAGACAAAATTAAAGCCATAGAAAACTACCCTCTTCCTAAAACAGCAACAGAAATCAAACGTTTTCTCGGCCTGATCGGTTATTATAGGAAATTTATCCCGGATTTTGCTAAATTAACTAAACCACTAACTCAATGTCTGAAAAAGGGTAGCAAAATAACTTTGGATCAAAAATACATTAATTGCTTTGAGCACTGTAAAAAACTCCTTACTAACGACCCTATTCTGCAATATCCAGATTTCAATAAAGAGTTCATTCTAACAACCGACGCATCTAACGTTGCGATCGGCGCCGTCCTATCCCAGGGAGTAATAGGTTCAGATAAACCCATAGCGTACGCTTCACGTACTTTAAATTCTAGCGAGTTAAACTACAGTACCATTGAAAAGGAATTGTTAGCAATTGTTTGGGCCACCAAATATTTTAGGCCGTATTTATTCGGTAGAAGATTTAAAATAATTACTGACCATAAACCCCTTCAATGGATCATGAACTTGAAGGAACCCAATTCGAGACTCACAAGATGGCGGCTAAAACTGAGTGAATTTGATTTTTCAATAGAATATAAACAAGGTAAATGCAATACTAACGCGGATGCTTTATCACGGCTTGAAATTAATAATGAAGAACTAATGTCTATTGTAGCTAACCCTTCAGAAAATAACCCTGCCCTTGATGACTCTAGAACCATTACGGCTACGGAACCCGCGGATGACTCGGGTACCGCTACAGTCCACACAGATAATGAGAACCCCATCCTAGAGGTTCCCATTTCTGACGATCCATTAAACAAGTTTACGAAACAGATTATTTTTAATATAGTAGGAGATATAAAGGGTCGAACAATTGTAACAAAACCCTTTGACACCCACACACGAATCAACATTCAAGTGTCAGAATCAAATTTAGAGGAGGACGTAGTTAATGCAATAAAAGAGTACGTTCATCCTAAAATTAAAACAGGGCTACTAATAAATCCAACTTTAGGTATGTACTCAATAATTCCCATTATTCAAAAGAACTTTAAAAATTCATCAATGACCTTAACGTTAACCAAAAAGGAATTGGATAACGTTAGAGAGTACTTGAGGCAACAGGAAATTATTAACAAGCATCATGATGGGAAAACTAACCACAGGGGTATTAACGAAACTTACTTAGCTCTATCTCATAAGTACTACTGGCCGAAAATGCGCGAACATATAACGAAATTTATTAACGAATGTACTACTTGTGGTCAGGCAAAGTACGACCGCAATCCGACCAAACAACAATTTAAAGTAGTTCCACCAGCAAGTAAACCATTTGAAATAGTACACCTCGATTTATTAACTATTCAAAGCGAAAAGTTTCTAACTTTAGTAGATTCATTTTCAAAGTATGCTCAGGCGTATTACTTAAGAGATGGAACAGCCATAAGTGTAGTACAAGCCTTGCTTAGCTTTTGCACTCACCATGGAATACCATCTACCATCGTTACTGATAACGGGACAGAGTTTACTAACCAACTAATAGCAGAATTCACAAGGTTACACAAAATTCAACACCATAGGGTTGCACCACATACTCCGAATGAAAATGGTATAGTTGAGAGATTCCACGCTACCATATTGGAACACCTTCGTATCCTTAAATTAAGTCAAAAAGGTGAATCCGTGACTAACCTCATGCCCTACGCCCTCCTAGCTTACAATAGCAGTATCCATAGTTTCACAAAATGTAAACCTATCGAAGTTATTACCGGACATTTTGATCCCCGCGATTCCTTTGACATAGATTTATCCGCTCATTTGCTACAGCAGTATATGACTAGTCATAAAGAGAAAATGACTACTGCATATAATGCAATACATGAGCTATGTATCGAAACCCGCAAGGAGTCTACTGATAGTCGTAACCGTCAACGCGAACCAGAAGTCGATTACTCACCTGAACAACAGATTTTTGTAAAGAATCCATTTGCTTCCAGGCAAAAATTAGCTCCTCGATACACTCATGACGTTGTTATGGCGGACCTCCCTATCCACATCTATACAAGGAAGAAACGCGGTCCTGTTGCGAAGTCTAGGCTAAAAAGGGTTCCTAAAACCGCCCGATTGTTACAGGAAGCTCCTGATTCTACACCTGTTCCTGCGAACAGCTCTATCTCAAGAAATAAGACTTGAGAGCCTGGACGATGGACCTGGGATTGTACCCTTTAAATTAGGCCCAGCTAAGATCTTATCACACCACCATTCCTTCATACAATACGTTAATTTAGACACTCTACAAGATAAAATAAATTCTATTGATAGCCAATTACTAACCAGCAGCCCTAATCTTAATAACCAAACCAAATCATTATTCCAGCCTCATATAGATTACCTGAGATCCAAACTCAATAGAGTATCCGAACAATTAAAATCTTTCGAGATAACTCGTGTAAAAAGAGGGCTCATAGATGGTCTCGGTAGTGTTGTGAAAAGCATTACAGGAAATTTAGATTATACCGACGCATTACATTATAATCAAGCTATAAAATCTCTCGAAAACGATGAACACAAATTAGTCACTGAATTCAATCAGCATGTTAGTCTAACAAAAGAGATGTCCACTCAATATTCTAAAATCATTGACGATATTGTAGATAACCAGAAAAAAATGGCAGCCCTACTAAATAGAATTAACGAAAGCAACGCAGATAGAGATCATGATTTGATAAAATACGCACATTTAGCTCAAATACTTATTATCCTTAGCGATAACGTAGATGCAGTTTCACAGGAACTAAACCGGCTGCAGAATGTTCTAGCATTTATAAAAACCTCTACAATGCACCATTCCATTCTCAGCATAGACGAAATACGCGCTATAATAAATAAATTAACAAGTTTATATAGTAGTGAGAAAGTAGTAGATATAGATATAAGAGAATATTATAATATAATTAAGTTAGGTTCATATTATGTAAGCAATAATATAGTTATAGTATATAAGTTTCCAATATTTCAACCGCATACATACGATCTATATAAGTTATCAATAATACCTAACAAATATCATGAAGTCCTCATTCCATCCTCTCCTTTCCTAGCCATCTTCCAGAAAGATTCTAAGAACATAGAGGCTGAATGCCCGAAGACCAGCAAGTGGTTCATATGTGAGGAGAAACGAAGTCTACAGAGTCATTCCTCTCAAGATTGCATACACGAACTCATCACCACGCAAAGGAAAAGTTCAACATGCAAACCTGTCGCTATCACCTTGGACCAGCCAGCGCACATAGGAGTATTTGGCTAATAAAACCGGACAAAAGTCGGAATCAGTAAATTAGTCAAAAGTCTCACTGAATCTATTGTTCATCTAGCTAGGTAACCGGTCCATCAAATGACAGCCATTCAATCCCCGCAAGCTTCAAACTTGTTTACGTAGGTCAGTCGAAACTCATTCGTTCGCAGAATCGCATGTCTTTGTTTTCGACGCTCTCGGTTGCAGTATTACTTTGTTTTGTTATTGTGTTCTCGTGTTGTGGAGTTTTAAAAGAAAAACTTTTGAATATGGAAGATGAAGGTATGTACTGTATTTTAAAATATCAATTAGTTGATCTGCTGCTTAAATTTTATGTTTAAAAAGGGTATGATAACAGGCATAATTTGTATATATTTTTTTACTTAAATTTATCAGAAAACAGTGTTTTTGTTTATGTGTCCTGTCTTGTCCCGCTATCATTTATACATGGTCATAATAACCGGTCTTCCGACAATTGCACACCGTAGTTAAACAGTCCGCCCACGTCCGCCATTTTGTTTTGTATTACTTCAAAGTTAATGAGTGAAAAATGTGAATTATTTTAAATCATTATTTTTTATGTTTTTTTTCTACAGATTCTTCGGGAACTGTCAAGAAATTTACCAGAAGAGCATTGTATAACATCCTGAATGAATTTAAAGGAAAGAAAATGGAAGAAAAGTTTTTATTATTAGAAGAGAGACTTCTGAAACTGGCTAATTGTCCAAATAATGAAAAATCAAATTTTATCCGTTCTTTGAGGTGTTTCAAGACCACATTCAAGAAAAAATGGAAAGATGCTACTTACAAAGAAGAACGTTTCTTGAAAACTAATGAAGGCTGGCTCACATCTTCTATTGAATTGCCTTACTGGACGGAAATACCTACTCAAAAACCAGGACGACCATCAAAAACATTCGAAGAGCTTTGCGATCGCAGCAAACGACGAAAAACTAAAGAACTACGGGAGCAAGTACCTGTGGAGGAGTTGACGTATGCAGCTGGCGTGAGTCAGCGTATTTCAGGAACAAGCAAGAACAAGCACTTCCGGCAATACAGATTGAATTTTGCACGAAAATTTTCACGGGTGGATTGTAATAGAGACATATTACATAGACTGTTACTAAGTTCCGACCCATATCTGAGTAGTAATCGACCAAGGCAGCACAAAAGAACTCAGCCGTTTTCGCAAGAGGCAGTCAGTCTGATGATTGCAAGTACTCCTCATGAAGAAGATTACGGTGAAAATATAGACGGTGAAGAAGATGAAGACAAAGATGAAGAAAATGAAGACGAAGAAGTTGAAAATGAAGAGTTTTAATGAGATTAATTGTTAATGCACACTTATTTGTAATAAAAATAATGTTTAAATCGAATTCATATAAAAAAACGCCTCAGATATTTTTGACCGGTTTTATTAGCCAAATACTCCTATGTGCAGCGTACGAGGAACTTGATGATAGATACTACACCATCAGCTTCCCGGTTCCCACGAAGGTTCATCTCTCCTGTGGACAAGACCTGTACAAAGAAGTTCAAGGAAGTTACTTACTCACCATACCGCAGGACTGTTACATAGAGACACCACAGATCACTATCGCCAATAAGAAAAATCGTCTGAAGGGTCACGTATTGAAGATTATGGACCTACCTCTAGAAGACATAGATAATCAGCTTCCAGTCCCGACACTAAAATTGAACTCAATAAACTTGGACCACCTACATGCAGCCAATATGAAGATCATGCAACAACAGCCACATATTCCAGCTAAGAATGACTACGGAATCTACCACACCACGATTCCAATGTACATAGCACTAACCGGTGCATGTGCACTCATGGGTTACTTTATCTACCGACGGTACTGGTCAAAATCTAAGAAGACTCCAGACGAAGAACCACAATGTCACCCAAGGTGTCCAGAAAGAATTTACGCTCTTCCCGAACCTAAAGAGAGGATAAGCTGCAACCAACCCCCACCTCAATTTACTACGAAAATCATCGGTGGTGGCTGCTCTTCGGGGGGAGGTGTTACGCGGTGCTAATCTATAAGGATCGCCGAGACAGCATTGACCCAAATCAACACTGCACACGGCTCGACCACGCAGTGCAGCGTCAGCAGAAACGTGCCGCGCGATGACGACAACAGCGGCTTCGCAATAACGGAAACGCGGACCCAAATTCATAATTGATTCACACTTCGAACATTGTAAACCTCTTAGAAATAATTAACTTGTAACTTTTAGTATAATTAAATTTTATTAAATAACTTTTGCTTTTTTTTGGATCCTCCGGTTGTAGCCCACGTAATTCGCGAGATAACACTAGTTTTGTATAAAATGGGTAACAAATTGATCGCTTCGTCGTATCAATGAAAATAACTCAATAGATTTGAATTCAGAGCACTGCAAGAGTGGACCAATAAGCGCGGCCGACGTCAGCCATGATGGTGACGTCATCAAATACCTTATCAATCGATAGATCGGAGATTTGTTACAAATCAATTAAGTGTTACAAAGCACCATCGAATGAACTACATGAATGAAGTGGGTTATGATGTTTATTTATTTATTTAATACTTCATGCACAAAAACGTACAGAGGCGGACTTAATGCCTTAGGCATTTTCTACCAGTCGACCTTTGTGTGATGCAGTGACAAATAGTGGTAGGTGCAATATTAAGCATAAATCACGATAGGTAATATTTAATCAAATACAAAGATATACATACAAACTATAAATACATAAACCTACAGTATATACACAAAAAAGTAAATAAACTAAATACACAAATATACATAAACAGATAATTGGAGAACATTAACGCTGTGATGGTACTACTGCCAACTTCTTACGAATGTGCTCGCGAACTTTCACTTTGAATGCTAAAAGATTGGGTGTCATCCTGATTTCTAGGGGGTACGCATTCCACAGAGAAATAGACTGAACGAAGCAAGAACAGTGAATGAAGTCAGTCCGGTGAGTGGGACATTGAAGAAGACGGTTATGTGAAGAGCGAAGATATTCCGTTAGCTTTTCCCGTGGCTGGCATGGAAGGGATCCCATGTCCTATTCCACAAGAACAATCAATCTGCTGAGCCTTTCCCCAATTAAGTATGTTGGGGTCGGCTTCCAGTCTAACCGGATCCAGCCGAGTACCAGTGTTTTACATGGAGCGACTGCCTATCTGACCTCCACAACCCAGTAACTGGGTAACACGGTACCCCTTGGCAAGACTGGTGTCAGATCTCAAGCTTCTGACTACACTTAATGACTGTCAAAGAGCTTAAAATTACAGCCGAGACCAACGGCTTGCCGAGGCACGAAGGCAAATCGCTATGTGAAGATGGTCACCCATCCGCGGACCGACCTCGGCAAGCGTTGCTTAACCTTGAACATTGACCCGTGCAGCTGTTATTATTTATTTAGCCACGAGCTCTTTCTATATAGGAACGTTGCATTTTTCTGGAATGAGAAGAAAAGACACAGACTATCCCGGAGTGAATTAACCTTCTTTCTTCTTATATCTAGGTTTCCACTAGTTAAATAATGTTTTTAATGCGATTAGTGCTTCCAGTGATTTTACAGACCAAACAAACAGACGAATAATTTTAGCTTCGAATTAAAGTTTAGATTAGAGTAACATGGACAGAGAAGCAATATTAGACGGAACCAGGGTGTGACCATAAGCTCTTAGAGAAAGATTATTTTGAGTGTGCGTAAGGGGCAGATGTACCTTACGCACACTCAAAATAATCATACTCTAAGAACTTATGGTCAACTCCCTGAAAAGTTCTAGTCTTCCATCCTCATTATTTTCTAACATTTAAACAAATAGCCCCCTCATTTTTACAACTGGGTGTTTCAGGTGAAACCATTTTTTACCCCACAATGTAATAATATTAGGTCGTATGTAAAGAAGACTGTGTAATTAATAATTAAACAGTACAACCTACGTCGTTATGAAGGTTTTTGAACTTTGGCCTTTAGACCCTCGAGCGTAAAACATAAAACTTGATGTTACATACTATGCGTACCTAAGTAGATAGCTACATATAGATACATACATACAGCAGTTACTTCTGTATGCTTATTCACGTACTTAAAAACATTCACACTTACGTGGAAATATCATCTCTGCGACAATCAATGTTCATAAAGCCTTTTCTTGCAGTCGGGTATAAACTTATCAAAATGTAAGAAATGAGAGGTATTCTCAGGCTCTAGACAAGAAACATTATTAAAAAAGAACTGGCCAAGTGCGAGTCGGACTCGCGCACGAAGGTTTCCGACCATTATGGAAAAAAATGGCTTGAAAATCACGTTTGTATGGGAGCCCGACATAAATATTTATTTTATTCTGTTTTTAGTATTTGTTGCTATAGCGGCTTCGCTGGTAGAATGCCACTTATTGTCTAGAGCCTCTTGACAATTAGCGACTAAGATGCTAAAGCGAACGTTCCTTAACAACTGTTTTTCTGACTGTACTTACCTGTCAAAAAGAGTAATGAGATCAGACCGTAATGTCAAAGTTTATAGTGTATCAGACAGGAATAAAAAAAAGTAACCAGCAGGGTATCCGACCGGAATAAATCAAAAATACGGAAATTGTCCCTCCGTTTTCAATTTATTTCTAAAATTGATAAACAGCAACAGTGTCTCTGACATCACAACGTCCCCCCCCATTTAAGTACCGAAACACGTATTGAAAAAAAACGATGGCATAAAAAAAGAACAGTATAATCTAATTGTATTAGGGCAAGCAACAATATCGTATTGCTTTACAAATTACTTCGTTCCGAATAACGATCGAGCAGCGATCGATAAGAACCGAAGCGTTTGTTGAAGTGTCAATCAAAATAAAATGTATTTGTATGAATGTTATCTACTTGGTTATAAAAATAAAAAATACGGTCGAATTGATAACCACCTCCTTTTTGGGCAGTCAGCTAAAAAGAGAGAAGCGCCAAGTCAAGCGTCATTGATAAATGATTTTATTTCTGTAAGTTGGTTTGTACAAACACTTTTACATGTCGATCATATTTTTTAAACATGAGGTCGGCGTTTCCTATCTGACTACTCTGAGAAGAAAGGCCGAAACAAACTCAGAGGCCACACTCTCTTTTAACGTCCAGACAAAATCTTGGTTAGATCATCTGAAGACCATGTAGATTGGTGTCTGAAATGGTCTTTTGTGGAAAGAACCAGCCAGTTTGAGTGGACCTGTCTAATCATTGCACGCATTAGTCATTAACCGTGCAGCTAAACTCAGAATTTAAGGAGCTCAACGATTCGACGACCGATACAAAAAAAAAGGGCATTCGGCTTGGCCGCCTAAATCACTCAAACTGCCAAACCATGATTAAAAATAACTTAGTTATTAGAAGATAACTTAGTTAAATGACGTACTGAATGCTAGAAATCTACATTCCAGTGTCTGTGCTCAGTGCTCTTGAATGTGTAACCATCGATAAAGGCTAGAAATCACCCAGGCAATCAGACTAAAAAGGTTTATTGCTCGATTCCGTATAAAAGCCTTGTTGTCTTTCGATGGAGTGTACAAAGCTTAGACACCGCTCAAACTTCTGCTCAGCCGATACAAAATCTCGGTAACTTAAACACATTGCCACACACACGTCAGACTATCCAATACTCACCGTACATAAAAATCCCGCAAATTTTCCCGTAAAATACTGCAGCCACTCCCAGTTATCCCACCTCCATTCCAGCTAGTCTAAAGAGCACTTAATCCAGTGTCAGTGCACAGTGCTCTTGAATGCGTTACGTCCAATATATGGCGATAAACGAGGCCATCTGTCACGTGAGCCACGAGTTATCGGTGCAATGGAACCGAACGTCTTACTTGGATGCTTGCTTGGTCTGCGTCTTAGGACGAGCAGGTATGTGGTTTGCGGTGTGGGTAGTTGCAATGTAATGGGTAAGGTCACCTTTAAAATGATGGTCTTAATTGACGATTCTGAGGTGTTCTGACGTTTTTCTTTTTCGCCAGTCCGTTATCCAATCCGTGTAGAATCGGTTAACGGAGCTGGGTCTTAAGGTTCAACTAGTCGACGGCACGATCTATTTTGAGCGCGAGGTTAAAATGTATGCCATCTCACCGACAACACAATTGCGAATGAAATTGATGCTGTGATAAGCAGATGCTAGTTCGCGTATGAATTAGCACTGTTGCAAATTTGTATCGTAATGGATGATGATATAGGACAAAAACGAGCGCGCATAATTTTATAAACAGACCTTTGGGAGTCTAGATATCATGAAAAAATTACTAAATGTATATGTTCAAAATAAAATTATTTGCATTGTTGAATTACTAATCTATCCCTGTATGGAGGCCGATTTGCAATTTTCCTTCTTATGGTATTTATTTCCGCCAAAAGATGCGTTAAAATTAGTATTGAAATATGGAACTTTCGACGCTCATAACTTTTAAATATTTTATTTTTAACTTTTTGTTTCCAAACAGGGCTAGATAATGATGAGACAAATTGATATAATTTATTATTTTGAACGTACATCGTGAAACAGTGGAGTAATCGCTAGACTACGTTTGTATGGAAGAATGATCGACTAGTGTAAACCTTAAAGTGGATTCTCCCTTGAACTATTTAACACATGCAAGTAGATTTAAAAGTAGTGTATGGCTACTAAAGTTAGATTAATAGGTAGAAACAAAAAGTCTTACTTAATTGCTCTTTCCATATTATGGTCAATTAATAAGAATTGCTTTGCTCTTTTTCTCTCAGCACTTAGCCTTGTTCACACTTGGATTCAAGTCGATAATTATTCTCAGAAAACGACATTAAGTAGGCATTATTCCGTCAAGAGCTTTCAACAACACAATGGCCGAGTGTTGAAGTTAAAATCGTACGACACGGAAGTATCAAGTAGCATTCATCGGCGTATCGCGATCGTGAAGGAAACACTGCTATGTATTTCCTCAATAATTCTCTAATAATGCGCACGATACCATAAAACAACTGTTTATTCGCATTACGGCTTTACGACTTACATTTACAACGAGTTTTTACTGTGATAGACTTTCTTCATGCAAATTGGATAGATTTATTGCATCGGCTGAAGTGAGATTTGTATAGTACAGAGAGCAGTGAGACGCGATATGGAAGCGGTATTTTCTGTTATTATTTCAGTTTACCGTCCAAAAACAAAAAGCAGCTGTTGTAAATTGCTGGTCTTTTTTTTAGGATCGTGATGTGACATACAGTTATCAGAATTATAGTCGTGGGCGCATAATTTGGGATACGGGTAAACTAGAGAAATATCTCCTGTAACTTCTACACAGGTTTATTTCGTTACAGAATTAATTACTATCACTATGGTACTAAGTGCTACTCTGGACTTAAAAGGAAACACTGAGCAGTTCCTAGGCCAGTATGTGTCATGTCACGGCCATGTCCAAACGATCACTATCGCTCTCCGTGAAGTGAACCATATCGGCACCATACCTGAAACTAGACTCTGCACAGTACCAAACAAAGGTACTTGTGTCCCATGTCCCATTTTAAGTAAACAAATCATGACAAGAAACGACATATAAAAAAGAAATTATGTTGATAAAAAACCCGATTATCTAAAAGTAAGTACCTTTAATGAAATGGATAAGTAAAATGTTGCTAAAAACAAGCTACATACGTTGCCCCAGACAGGTGACACGTTTTCTCGCCTTTACATAACTTTTTACCGAAACCAGGATTTCTAGGAAGAAATAAAGAGGTTCTAGGAATTGGTCCGTAATTCCTATACTGTTGCTAAGATACCAGCTAGGTATCGCACTGCCGTTTCTGAGAAGTGTACATTATTGAATTATACATCAGTATGTATAAATAAGTTATATTACTGATGCCGTCTCATTAATCGCGGCTTCTAAAAGGAGTGCCGATCATTTAGCAGAAGAAAATGAGCGTGAAGCATTTAATCCATACTAATCTATACTTAATATTATAAAGAGGAAAGATTCGTATTTTTGTCTGTAACGAATAAACTTAAAAAATACTCGACCGATTTCAAAAATTCATTCACCGGTCGGAAGCTACACTATCCCCGGATGACATAGGCTACTTTTTATCCCTGTATTCCACCGGGAACGGGAACTATGCGGGTGAAACCTCGAGGCGTCCGCTAGTATTATATATATGCGAAAGTAAGTCGTGTCTCTCTGTTTATTACGCTTTCTCGTCTAAACCGCTTAACTAATTTTGATGATATTTGTTTTGGTATACCTAAAGATAATTTCGCACCAGTTAACACTTACGTTACTCTGGGATAATTTCCGCGGGCGAAGCCACTGACAGAAGCTAGTCAATAAATAAATTAACTCTCAATAATTGTAAATTAATTTTAACTCGTAAACACCGCACTGTTTCCAGTAAAACAGCTCTGTCAACAATTAAAAAGAATGTTCATTAAATTGCAAAAGGGCTGACACTAGCAGTTAATACGGCCATCGATCAGGGACGTTGCCGTTTTTAATTACCCGTCCTTGTCTGATCTGGTGTCAAGATCGTTCCATCTCTTTCGCTCGGGTTGTGACCGGGTACCTAATTGGGTGTACAGGGTAAACTCGTAAACAATGGATGAGTTCTACCTTTTACTTATTATTCTTGGTGACGGATCGGTGTTCCAATTTAGGTGATGCATGTCGGGAAGCGTGATGATGTAAATTGTTAACGTACAGGGGTTTTGAATTAAGATTTGTTACGTGTGAATTTGCGTGGATTCTGTGCATTTATCTAAATAATTCTGAGATATAAAAAATGTACAGACGATTTGAGAACCTTCTCCTTTTTTGAGTTGTTTAAAGAGAAGAAATATTTTCAAGACGGGGACATTTTTTGGTCTCTTATGTTTTGTTACTTTTGGCGTTTTACTCATTAAAATAAGTGCACAATTTTACTTGTTATGTTTGCCGATTTGTCTGTTAATGGGTATTTAGGGTATCCGAGCGGAATAAAATATTTTAATTTATTTGTGATACCCTCACGGTGGATCAGACGGGAATAGAAAATATTATAAAAGAAAACTGATCCCCAGGGTATCAAATACAGGTTATTCGACCGGAATAAAACCTATTTGCTAATGATGATTTGTTTTTGTTTCAGGTACGTATCTTTCATCTCTTCAATACACGATATTCAACCATACTCAACATCCACTATTCGTCTCTACAGTACATCGTGTAGGTACTGTGTGCCTGCTAGTGTCCACAAATTCACCATAATGGTCCATCTATACTGGTATGTGTTCCATTGAACTAACTAATTCTGCTAAGCGATGGATTTTTTATCCCGGTAAGCGTATGCAGTAATAAAATCAGCGCTTTCAAGTACTGTAAGGTTGCTTCATAACTTGCCACATTTTATAATTTCGAACACCTTCTCTCAACATGAAAAAAATCATAATTAGTAATTAAAGGTAATTTACAGTTTTCGTAATTAAAATTAGGAAAGAGGAGCTCGTAACTAAATAATAACAACCGCACTGGTCGATCTTCAAGGTTAAGCAACGCTTGACGAGGTCGGTCCGTGGATGGGTGACCATTTCAACATACCGAGTTTCCTCCGTGCCTCGGAAAGCACGTTAAGCCGTTGGTCCCGGCTGTCATTTGAAGATTTTTAACAGTCTTTACGGGTAGTCAGAAGCTTGAGATCTGATACCAGTCTTGCCAAGGGGTACCGTGTTACCCAGTTACTGGGTTATGTAGGACAGATAGGCAGTCGCTCCATGTAAAACACTGGTACTCAGCTGAATCTGGTAAGACTGGAAGCCGACCCCAACATAGTTGGGAAAAGGCTAGGCAGATAGAATTGTAATTAAAATTGTATAAAATAAAATATAATCAAGTTATTCCAGAAATTATTATCTCTAGATTAAATACGAATTTCTGTAATTATTTTCACTTCCACCTATAAATTCAGTCATCTTTTTCGCAAAAAACATTACAACCGTACAAAGCTCGAAGGTAAAACTATATGATATATTAAAAGCAAACAGTGCTGGATTGATAAATTCTGTAGTGCGACGAAAGGTATTCCTCAGGGAGGTACACTGTTCTGAACTATAGCAAACTTTGCCTAAGAACTATATATCTACTCGTACATAGGGCAAGTTTCTTTGGTGAGAGTGAAGAATATTGGTTACGTGTGGTAAATAAATTACTAACTGAATGAAACTGATATGTATGGATATAAGGATATGCGCGGGACGCAATAATACGACTGACTGGTACTGAGTTTCGATTATTATATTACTGAATAAGATGGCGCAGGTCCACAGGTGCGCGCGCGGCGGCTCAAACACACACGTGGTGACACACACACACGTAAACATCAGAAAACTTTGAAGGTTTACGTTCAGAAGGCTGAAAAGTATATGTCTCTAGTCCTTTTCTGCCCAACCACTTGCAACTTCCAGGCTGTTCCAGGGTCTGGACGTGGCAAAGGAGATAGGTCTTCAGCTAGCCACATAATGGACTGGCAAGATCGGAGTAATTAAGAATGTAATAGATACGAAAAGTACACGGCTGGGTGAAAATATCATGAAGATGATGTGAAATGCATCTTGAGAAGTCAGTCATGCTACGAATTCGGAGATTTGGTTTACTATTTTATCAGTAAATCAATAATTATATCTACTATTCAAGCTTTTGAGTAAATATTTCTAAGAAATACACACAATTTTCATCCTGCAAATGAAAATTTCCAAGCAACCAATACCGTAAACTAACTTTAACGTAAATTAACTTTAATTCCTTCTCGAAACATCTCAAGCACAACTGGCTGGTAATAAATTCCTTTAACCTTCATAAAAGGCCGGTTGATTTTCAAAAGCGTTCTATTTGATCAAGCCAAGTTTCCACATCCTTCGTTTAATTTTCTGTAAGCGAAAACCTCCTTGGTGTATTGGCGGTTTGACAAGTCGCCTCGAGCTAGCAAGCGGTGGCGGTGTACGAAGTCTACAAAGCCAATTTATTAGGTCAATGCCCCACTTACGAACTGCCACACGATATAAATCCTATGGAATTTTACAAACTAGTGTCCTGACACAATTTTGACGAAGTTGGAGTGGAGCTGCGGGCTTTTCGGGTTATGTAGGTTGAGCGAGACCTTTTTGGTTTCAGACTTTTTTTGCGGCGGTTTTGTTTGTGTGCTTGTCAGTTGGCGAAATAAAGCGCCTGCGGGTCAGATTAAATCTCGATTTGGGAAAATTATGGATACATTAGGCAAATTTACGACTTTAGTCTTATTTGCTGTGCGTGTATATGTTCAATTTAATATGGGAGTTATTAATATAGTACTAAAAAGTATGTTAAATATGTCAATAAATTGCGCAGAAATCTAATAAATTTTATTATATTCAACCATTGAGTTAAATGTACTTCGTACTAGAGGAGACTCCTCAACTCAATTGCGCGTTAGAGCGCGCGCACTCCAACTCACTTAGTCTGTGGCAAGCGCTCGCTGCAACATGACACGTTTGAGTACTAAGTTTTGTTTCTTATAAAATGCCTTCGTGTGTATTGAGATACTGTTCAAACAACTCGAGAAATAATAGTAAAAGTCAAGGAGTGAGTTTTCAACAGTAAGTTGAAAATACGCTTAATTTAATTATATTTTATCAATTTATTGTAACTAGTGACGTCGCGTCACCGCGGAGGCGTGAGGGCGGCCATGTTTGTGTGAATGTCAAAGAGAAAGAAAATATCATCTGTGCGCATTGATTGTTTATCTATGAGAACATAACACCCCGCCCCTCTTACCCCGCTGTCACCGAATTACGCGCAATCTTTTGTTCGAAATAGCTTCTCTAGTACGTAGTACATTTAACACAATGCATTCAACAGCTTTTATCCCATTTCTTCATTTTAGGGCCCAAATATTAACCTCTATGCTGTGTTAGCCTGCCCAAACATTGGTTGCCGATTTATCTCTCAAAATATTGCCAGAGAAATAAACATAGAAACGTAAACATCAAATACATTTAAAGTTAGATTGAAAGTAAGCTCTAGTTCGTCTAGAATATTGATTAGATCGGTAATATATTCATAATTGCGACCATTCATGCTAGCTTCAACAGAGTGAATTCAACGATAAAATATTACTAAAGTCTCCACCAGATAACAAGAAAATAAAAGTCATTGATCCGACTTGTATCAAAAAGTATAATTACGTAACTTGAAAACATGATTTTTTGTTTTGGTCTCAAATGAAAGGTTTAGGCGCAGAACCATTTTATATCCTTTTCAATCATGTAAATCGGTCCCCGCGATTATGAGATTCTAACTCATTACTAAAAATAATTGATTTCTTTCTATAATTACAAACTTTTAATTAGCTTGCAATGTATGTACAACATGCATGTTTGTATGTATGTAAGTGTGTTCGGGTCAAATACTGCAACTGAATTTTAAAGCAGTTATCCTCCACCGATTAAGATGAAATTTTGCTTGCACGTTTAGTTTGGATTGTTAGCTAAGTGACGTCATTCTAAATCCAATATGGCGGACGGCCCAAGATGGAGTACTAATTATTTTTTGTGCACTGCCATGATATGGGTTTCAAATGAAAGGGTTTGCTGAGAAGAATAGGAAAAAAGCTTGTTTTAACAATTATATGTTTTAATGATAAAATTATTTTTCTTATGAGATTCTTTACACTAGTATGTACCTAAATAAATACGACTGAACATGGTTTTGACCAAAAGGTTTGTAACTCATGCTAAAAAGGTAAGGTCAAGGACGCCCCTTACCACAATACGTTTGTTTTGATCGTGTTAGCGACACTGCCTTTACATTTTTTCGTATCACTTTGAAATATTGGAATACATTATTAGACAGGTGTTAACGACTTTTATTGTTTGGTTATCAGGCGGTCACTTTAAATTATGCAGAAGTGATAAAAGTTTTGTTTTATTGGTTGGTTATAGTATTAGAATGTTGCCCGTTTGAATAACTCTTTATCCTTTTACGATTTGTGGACCTTCGAAAATCAGCGCCATAGTTTCAAAATAAAATCAACGGCCATTTTGACAATTGGAGGTACACTCGAATTTTTCAAACATGAAGCCGAAATATTTGGATTTCCCGTAATCCTTTGGACAACTCAAATGATTAAGCAAGATCAACCTTAACATTTTGCTAAGAAGGCTATGTTTAGTAACGAGGATTATTTTATTTTTAGATGCCTAGTGTATTACATGAAGTACTACTAACTGAAACCCTCAAAACTATAATGAATTTCCTATGCATCAAGAACCTAGTCTTAATTTAATGACAGCTATCTCACTGATCGGAATTCTATTAGGTACTTGTCTTCTCAAAACTGGCCACCAACATTCTTCTCCGTATTCTCAAACGGTACGTTCCTCGTTCTCATCATTAAAAAGAATAACACCGTACGTGCAAATGAACTGCATTGGTGGTGATATTGGCACGAAGCGTAACGGCTTCCACAAACAGTTCCTAGTATTGGCTTCGAACCAACAAGATGCCGATGGTTTAGCACATAGAAATGAGTTCACTCAGTAACTCTTTAGAAGAGCAGCGTGAAAAGAAACGTCATTTCTGTGAACCGTAAAAAAAAAATAAAAAAAAAAAAAACTTTTAAATTTCAATAAAGCTTTTTGTAGTCAAAGTAATGACACAGCTCTTGAATTGCAAGAACTATACTTACTTTTTTAACCGACGTCATAAAAAGAGGTTATTATCCAATATGCTACGGTAGACCGCCCACTTTACTCATTATTTCTTTTCCTGAGCTACTCGTCTGACTTGAAAGCAGTCCTGTCCCAAAATGTAGATAGGATTCCGTAATCTTGTTTATTATAAAAACAACGATTATTTTCCAGCAATATTGTTATTCTTAATGCAGACAAAGCCCTATATAGTTCTAGGATTAGTTAAGACCATCGGAATGTCCGCAATGTAAGGGGTCGTCAACCAGGTTTCAATCATTTGCGGCCGCTCGCTTCGACATCCGTGGAATGCAATATCGGTGGTCGGTAGTTCGGTACATTCAAAATATCGAATACCGCATCGTGAGCTCGCACCTACGGCGGCCATCTTTGATTTTTTTATTGAGATCGTGATGCGGTTTGAATTTAAATTTTCAAATGTTCTCGAATTAAAAAGAATATGTGTAAAACCATTGACATACATTCTATCGATAGACAAGGAACATTCATGACAAAAATTTGTTCAAATGCGTATGAGTTAGAACTAAAGTTCACTGCAGCGCTAAAATATTTATGTTGTCTAATCAAACTTTTAAAGTAGGAAGCGCTAGATTGCTTATAGAGTTTAGTTTACCAGCGATCACAACGTCGCGTTGTGGTGCTTACAACATAGTTCTTCTTCGTCGTTTCGATGATTCCACAATTTTATACATTTTGACCAGAATCCAGCCACGGCAACAGTGTTTTCATTTGCCTCACAAAGGTCCTTCAGAGTGCCGGTGTTGTTGCACAGGGAGCACGATAGGAGGTGAGGCATTGTTTGGGACGTAGCACCGCAATCGCACTGCGGGTCATTGGAGTACCCCCATATAACTAAGTTGTGCCTGCAGCGACCCACTTGGCTTCGGAGTCGATTTAAACCTTTTCAGATGGGCCACGGAAGTTGGTGGCCAGTAGGAAGCTTTTCTGCAGGCTCAACATAGTCAGTCGGAGGAGGATGTTTGAGGAGCCATAGTCTCTTCTTTGCCTCACTAGACCTGCTGTCATTAATTGGTTTGTTTAAACTCAAAAAGCTTTTCTGACTCTTCAATCTGCCCTTTTACTTGTCCACATTGCATAAAGAGTGTCGTCTATCTGTATCCTGCTTGTGTTTTTCGGAAGAAAAGGCCACTTCCCTTCGGACCTCCGGAGGGGTTATTCCTGCAAGTGGGTACAGTGCTGCGAGTGGGGTTGGTTATAGGCGTCATTAGCCTGCATGTCATGTTCAACATAGTTTACAATAAGGTGTACGGATTGCAATACAGTTCAGTCGAACAGAGTGAGTGTTCGGATCGCCAAATCTAGTGCGTAGCATAGTACATTTCTGTTTTAATTTTGATATCGAGTTTTACCCAGTTCTATCTGCTTAACTGTGGTGGGTTCAACTTCCAGTCTAACCGAATGCAGAGTACCAGTATTGTGAATCTCGGTATTGCCTATATCTTCACTACCCTTGTCAAGACTGGTGTCAGATTTAGCTTCTTTGTTGGTTTTATGCAAGCAGTTAATGGAAATCTAGTTTCTCAACTTACATTTTTCGAATGAAAACTGAAATACCTACTTGAAATTAAAACCTGGTTAATGCAATATTATACCAATGTAGTAAAGATTATCTATTTTTTGCTTGAATAATAAATAGCGAATCTTAACACGCAGAGGCGAATAATTACAGTAATCGGGTGTTGCTTACGATTATCTTAGTCATCAATTTGTTACGGTTTAAGCTTACAAGAGATTAACGATAGAGAGGAGATTAACCTACATAATTCAGTTTTCAATGATTTTCTTAATTAAAATGAGCGTTTAATTAATTACCATTGTTTTTCTAAATTAAGTTGTAATCGCAAGTCTCAAGGAATTATGTAATTATTTTCTGGTGATATTACTTGCCATTGGAATCCCCTTGAGCAAGCGTGGTAATTTGTGCTCGTCCCTCCTGTGTGTGAGAGGCTTTTGCCCTGTATTGGGCCAGTTATAGCTTTTTATTATAAATAGATATGCTAAGCACAGGTAATATGTGCAGTTTCTTCAAATCATCCTCCTCCTACCTAGGGGTTTCCATCTTGCCACTTCCCATTACTCTATGCGTGAAGCGCGGCGTTTTTTCAAATCCGCCTCTATTTTCATCACATTTTTACCAGCTGACAAAACTAAACGCTAGCATTACTAAACCACCTACAATTACCAATAAAAATTGAAAGTGTAGTTCGCTAAACCTGAACATGCGATTCAATTACGACTTACGACACAACAGTCATTCTCATCTCGACTCAATTACAGTCAACGGTTCGTCACTCTTAGTATAACGTGGCGTTTTTTAACAAGAATATTATTATTGCGTGTCTCTCTGCTAGTTTTGATGTTTTAATTCGGAGATTGGCACGGGATAATTTATTTATTATATACTTTATTGTACACCACAAAAAAATACAGGACAAACATTACAAAAACAAGTGTACAATGGGCGGTTTATTAGTTTTGTTTTAGTTTAATTGGATATTTAAAGGATTTGCTCGAAATGCGAATGGAATATTTTTAAAATAATGTAATGATTAAAATAATAAAGTCAAAGTCATTTTTTTAATTTCAATTAGGCGATTAAGCGACAGTTTTGAACGTCAGAAATTTACCTAATTCAACAACAACGGAATAGTGTGTGAGTCTGTCGTCTAGAGAGATTCCTAGGAAGACGGTTAGATTGATAAAGTCTAGATTTTCTCCATTCAATATGATGTCGCATTCGCTACTTCTACATTATTACTTTCGGTAATGTGAATCTAAAATATTTGTTTTTTTTTTCATTTAATACTAAATTTGAATTTGAATGAACCAATTTTGGACCTGATGAATAGAGTTATTCACATCATCAAGATTTTGTGACCGCCGATCTAACTTAATTATGAAATATGTGCCATCAGCAAATAACACAATCTTAGGTTGATTTTGAAGTAATTAGGACAAATCGTTAATGTAAACTAACAATAGGAATGGTCCCAATATCGAGCCTTGAGGAACGCCCATTGTTATTTCAGACCCTACTGAGTTTACACCGTTTAACTGAACTTTAATTTGTCTGGCTTTCAAATACGATCTAAGTAACTCAAGGGCCGTATGTCTAATCCCATAGTGCTCGAGCTTAAATAATAATGTCTCATGGTTAACGCAATCGAACGCTTTCGAGAGGTCCCAAAAGATTCCAATGGCTTCTTCTCAAGCTTTAAAGATGTTCTTTATTAGGGTGGCGCCAGCCTTAGTTGTGCAACGCCCTTTGCTGAAACCTTAATAATAGCAAGTATTCATTTTATTGCATTCAACAATAAACTGGTAAAATGTGGATGTACAACCTAGGGCCTAGGTTGTATTTGTACCAGTTTAGTATTAGTATTTCACAAAGGATTAGACAAGTATGCCTAGGTCCTAGGCATATTTGTCTAATCCTTTGTGAAATAAGAGCGTGATTGTCTGTTTTGTTTTGTGAAAATTAAAACTTCCTAACTTCTTCTATTAATTAGATAAATTGTCCATTTTATGTATATTTACCCTGTTTTGTCCCACTGCAAGAAAAAGTCCCCCCATAGCCTTTCATTGTTCCCGATGTGTTGTCTTTGCCGACATATTTGTCTTAAACGCCTCTAAGTCGTCCCGCCAGCCTTTCCTAGGCCTTCGTCGGCGAGGACGCCCGTCCTCTGGATTCCACAAAATCGGCTCAGTAGATATTTTGATTGAAATAAAAATAAACAAAAATTTACATATTTTTTGAATGGTTAGCGGAAGTAGCTTTTGTAATGAAAATTTGAAATATTTGATGCTCTTTTATGTCACAACTAACAAGCAATGTAAAAAACACGAATATAATCTATTTGTTAGTCCATATCAATTAATCATTCACGTTTCTAGATTTATAAAAGTTAGTATTCGTTCTCGATGCTTGTTGGCCACATATTTCATTCACGGCCATTGATTTTCGCAATTTGTAATTCTGTCATGCAATGCAATGATGTATTTTTTTGGTATAAAATCTTGGAAAAGATTTATTAACAAATATCATCATCATTTAAAATACGTTCACTGGCGGACACAGGTCTCCCCAAGCTTTGCCACCCTGATCGGTCCTGCATCTCGCATCCATCGGAATTCCGCAGCCTTAGCCAGGTCACCGATCCACCCAGAAGGAGGCCTTCCAACGTTGTGTCTTTTGTTTCGCGGTCGCCACTCCAGAACTTTTCGGCCCCATCGGCCATTCATTCTGCGATTAATGTGCCCTGAGCAATGTTGGTAACCGTAGTAAAAAATATATAATTATGGATATGTTTGTGTTTGACCACAATCTCACATGATGGTAAGCAATAATGTAGTCTACGACGGAGCACGCTTGCCTAGAAGCAGAAGTAACCTTTTTACTGAAGAATTAAATTATTCTCAGTAGGTAATTCGTTGGCGTTAAAACTATTGTCTGTAGTTGTGAAAATGTTGTTTACTCCTGGTTTATAGTAGTCATGTGAACTGTTTATGATGCGTTACATTTAGATGCATCTGACATATACATAAAAGCGACAAACATGCAGTGACAATCAAAGCGTAACCGCAGGGCACTGTAGTATTCTGTGTGTATTTGTGTTCACGTATGCTTAGCTTTTAAGGTCCCTACTCCGCTTTAGTGCCGTAAGAAGGTTACTTTCTAAAGCATACTCCTTAGTAACGGCTACGTTAAAAGCTTAGAAAAAAAAACATGTACATTATTTGTGAAACATGGTTTATTCATAGTCATACTTTACTTTTTCTTTAAAAATAATTAACAACACGATATTATTTCGCTTCTTTTTCATACTTACTTCTCTTCAAACGACGTGGATGTTTGAACATATTCTTACATAGAAAGATTGATGGTTAGAATTTCTTCTTAACCTACTTAGGATATAATACCTAAAACTTAAACTTCCAGGTTGCCTGGAAGAGATCGCGGAATGCGATAAGGCCGCCCGTTGTATATTTTTAGTTTAAAGTTTCTTTTGTTACTGTATTTTTTGGTGTACAATAAAGAATACATAAATAAACAAATATAATGTAAAAAAAAGAAAATATTTTGCAAACAAAACTGTCCAAAATGATTTCCAATATCGATATTCTGGCGCCGAGCGGGCGCACGGCCAGTATAATACTCACAGCGGATCTTTGTGTCTCTGAATTGGCATCTGCATCAGCGCAGTAGCTATTTTAGTGTCAATGTTGAAGGTGAAGATAGCATTGTATAACTGTCTCTTTTACTCGCTTACGTTTGTCGCATCGTCCTATCTCGCTAACTCTTTGCAGTATACTTGATGACAAACTGTTTCTCGCGCAATGATTGACAGAGCCAACTTTAGAGGCGCAAAGATCCGCGTTAACATTGGGGCATATACACGCCTTAACAACTATCTAGACTAAGTGGATGTACCTAGCTGAATACCAGTTTTGCATAGTGGACCTCCACAAATGGTACACTGGGTATCACTATTCTGGCAAAGTTCTGTAAAATGTAAAATGGCAGCCGATACCAACGATTTAAAGGTGTTTTCCGAGGTATGGAGGGGTCTCGGTATTATAATGGATGGCTCGATCTTATATTGATCCTATTAATATCTGGTGACCCTGCAATGACCTTATTAAGTCTACACGATTATTTTATCGACAGCTGGTAATAATAGAAACTTCTTTAGATATAGCTATTTAATTGAAATGTCAAGGTTTCCGAACAAGTCTCGTCACGGTGCAATAATATATAATGCTGCACTTTATTTTCGGTTATTACTTTGATCACGTTTTTTTATTCGGTATTACTTATCTTGTTATTGAATAGCGTTTAAATGCCAGGAAGGGTAATTTTTTGAAGGCGAACTCTGGAGAGATCATGCTAAGCATTCGTTCGAATCAGCACGAAAAATCTCGACAAGGCTAATTGCAATTCGCTCTTTCCTGGTTTTTATTTCTGCCGCGCGAGATCTATTTTGCACTGTTGTTCAGTTCGGTTAAGATAGTTCAACTCATCTGTGCGCGCGTCGCCATGTGTGCGTGCGTGTAATATACGGCGGTAATTTGTGTGGCATTGACGCGGTAGTCGTCGCGGTAGTCGTTGTATTACACGCACGCACACATGGCGCCGCGCGCACAGATGTGTTAAACTATCTATAATAATTTATTTTATTCCCAACATTTGAAAATCTATTGATCACTTAGAACCTAAAAAAAAATTTGATAAGTAGATAACTTATCGTCATCATCACTTGATTAGCAATTGCCAATTAAGTAAATTACTCTATCTCTACTATCTGACCTCCATAACCAAATTACTTGACGATCTGATAACGATAACTTGAGATACAAATAACTAATCATCCAAAACACCAAAAAATTCGGCAGCTTGTTTTCACCCATTTTGTCTTCATCTTTCCTTATGCCGCTTCAGACTCCACCACACTTAACGTCTTACAAAAAACGCTCGTTATTTTTAACACATCTATCATCCGTTTGCTACGATAGTTAGGCAGTGCGGATATGCGTAGAGGAGCGAAAGGGGGTAAGGGAGGACAGACAGAAAAAACAGTAATCCTGTGATGTTGAGATGACGGAAGTGGGGGCGACATCCTGACGACACTTCGCACACCAGTCCCTTGTGTATATGGTGTATCCCCCTAGTAAATAGTATACACGTAGATCTCGTTAGGATAAGGCATTGTAGCTGTTTTGAATATGGTATAGCAACAGAGCAGTATTTGTAGAGACGTATTTTTCAAAGTAAATACTGTAATAGATACGTGTAGTCGTGGTCTGTCCTGCTTACTCCCTTGGGGATGAGTTTTGTCACAAAACAACGTGTTTGTAGAAAGATATGGAGAGATTTCAGTCTATTGTATTGTGTGTGTAACTATTTCTTGCTATTCAAATTTTGACATTAGAAAAACCGCGTCTTGCGTCATTATTGAGACGTAAACAATTTATTAAGTCTGGCTGTTTTAGTCTAAACAACTGTTCAACGCGCCTTTTTAGTATGTTAGAGATAAATCTTTCTTTCAAATCAGCGAACCAATCAATCCCTGAAAAAATCGTATTTAAATTGGGAGTGTTTCTTCCCCAAAAATTCACCAGCAAATTCGCCTGTTAAAACGTTATCACAAACATAAACACACACAGTTTTCACTTTCATCCTATCAAATCATATACATAATCCAAGACTCATACAACCGTACCCAAGCACTCGTGAAATCATTATTCACGTCGTAAAACCGTTAATATGGGACGAATAAAACTCACTCAAGTGCAAGCATTGCCATTTCGTGCAACACGAACTTGCGAAGCCATTACGATTGATCAGTGTATAATCGATAAGTATGCAGCTGTCATTAGAATCGATTTAATCGAATGCTTTAGTCAAGTCGATGGATAAATTGGTGTTTTAACATCACTATGGACAGTGATAGTGTATTTGTATGTTTTGCAGTGGTGGTGCGCGGTAATTAGATTTTTTGTTGTAGACTTATGGCGGAACTAAATATGTGGAAATTCCCGTGCTGTTAACCTGTAATCTGAAAATAAAGTAAGCTCATTAGTAACACAAATAAGATAGGACGTAAAATCCCGTGTTAAGTAGAGGCAAAATCCACTGGTGTTAGATGCAAATTGGCTATTGAAATCTATTTAATTGACCCAAATCTGCCCTTTGACTTTTACTATGTTCTAATCTGAGTCAATCTTCTTCTCTGATGGTTAATAATTTGAATCATAATTTTTAACCACCAGGGTTTCTAGATAAAGTGGTGTTTTATCTGCGATTTCGATTGCCAAAGAATCTCCAAAATGTTTGGGATGACCTGAATTTAATTTTGAATTCATGCGCATGTCAATCCCATACACCTCGGACCCCTAGGACCTCGTGACATAACAATAGCTGTCGTTGATACGATGTCTTTTAGTCTAGCTCTAGAGCCTTTGGATTTTCCTTTTGATCGAACACTTTTATCTTTTTCTGTGAAACCTTTTGATTCTTCCAATTAAAAACGATGCATCGTGCTGTGCTGTTGTCATATGCCAGTGCTGTGATGGCCTTTGTGCTAGACGGCTGTAAAACGTTTATATAATAATTGTATGTCAGCCTTGTCTTTCGTGTTCGTCGATCTTATGTAAGCTACGTTGTGAAAATCGACGATTTGTTTGGCCTAAAAAGTGTGTAGGATAGGTTTTCCTCCTGTATTGGTTCCACTGAAAGACGCTATAGTTCGGACAACTCTCATGTGCTCAAACATCCATGCCTACTTATATAATATCATTAGTAGAAATTTTACGCGATTTTTTTTTAATTAACTTTGTAACAAAGGCCTTTTGCCAGCAGTAGGAAGAAGGTCAACAATAACCAGTTACCCTTAAAACGAGTATAAATTTGTAAAGGAGTAGTAGCAATGGTCAAATCATTTACCGGTTGGTAAGCTAGTGGTGGTTTCCCTCTTACGTTTCCCATCCACCTGACACAGCGCAGTAGGCCCCTGTTCTCTTATGTTGACCCTTCGTTAGTTGCTTCTCATCTAGAAGGGGACAACTATTCTTAGTCGGCCCTATTTCCACAGATATGTCAAGTTGAACACAGAAAGTAGAGCTTGTTAAACGAGTGCCAGTAATTGGAACTAGTCAACTTTGAACTGCCTGTCTAGATTCTACATTTACGGTAGTTTTTAGAATAGAAGAATGAATATTGCGAATTGTTTTTCAACATCTGCCTTGACAGCTGGAGCTGAATATTAGTATTTTACGATATATCAGGAGGGTGACCATAAGCTCTTAGAGTAAGGTTATTTTGAGTGTGTGTAAGGGACAGATGTATATGACTTGTATACATCTATCACTTACGCGATCTCCACAATACATATGTTTCTTGGGTTGAAAAATGTTAATTCTATTTAGTCCGTCAGTAAGATTATCAAATAATATTGGACCCGTTGTTTTTTGCATTCCTAATAAATAAAAATTGACAAAGATAAAGAGCATTAAAGTTCAGGTGTGGGGGCTTGTGACGTCACTTTGTTATTATAAAGTGAGGCGCACCGTGACGTCACACGATATTTCAACGCACGGTAACGTCGTAATTTTTTGTTTACGTGGCGAAAGAAAAAATACGTGTCCAATATTTTGAGGTTATTTATCGCGCGGACTAAATAGATATTTTTTGTCAACTACCCTATTCAGTGTTCTACTTGTGTCCGAGTGGTTAGATTTGAAATATTTGTGATTCTCGTCTTTCTATCAAAAACAAACAATCTAACCTTGTTATTTCGAACTTTGGATGCTAAAACCCACACGTGGTAAACTTTTCTAAGCTAACACACATTATAACAAGAAGAAATATTGCTCGTTCACCATGACTCAGTACAAGACAAAGGCTCTTCGCATAACATTACACAGAATATTACGTTCCAACGTATTATGCGAAGGTGGGACACGTTAACTTGAATTTAAGGGCCCTCATTTATTCATAGGTGTTCGGGTCGGTTCACGCTAGGTATAATGCGATTTATTTGTGCAGAACCCATGCATGTTTGATGAATATTACGTGGAGGAACGCGTTACGAGTATGCTGGCTTCATGTCTCTTGGCGGGTTGAGGTCTTGGGTACCGAGGGTTTGCGGTGAGCGGGAAGCGAGGCGTTTAAATTTAAAAAAGATTTTGTTATGAGTTGTTCGTGTTATCGTATCTAGGGGTTATGCTTTGTTGCTCACCCTCTTATTCTGTTAAACTGCGATCGCGAGTCAGCTTAAGTAACATTGTGAATTTGGTAGCGTTCTTTAGATATTTTTAATACACATTTTGATAATAATCGAACTGATAAACTTGTGGAGTGCTTATTTCCTTTTATAAAAAAGTTGAGCTTCTTTTAAAACTGTATTCAGAAAAAACCATAAATAAGTTGAGTAGTTGCATCCCTACACAAAACGTACCTCTAAAACCATCTTGATCTACGTTATTAGTTGCAGTACTTGACATAACAAAAGGTCGAATGACAAAATCCTCCAATATTCCTTTCACATTTGCTTCCGCGCCTCTTCATTATTTCGACTACAATAGTGGGTTATTTTCATTGAGTTTTGTTCCTCCATTGTTTGTCTTCTATTCCTCTGATAAAATGGTGGCCGTGGCCCGAATACTTCCGAGTACACCCGAAGCCAGCCGAACAGAGAGATTTATTGTTCAGGTCAATGTGAGGTTCTCTCTTTATTCTAATTCACATATGTTTAGTGTTTTGAGTGGGAATACCATTGTCTTTTTGGTTTTATTTCTACACGCATTTTGTGTAGAATTTATTGGAACTAGACGAGATTTTATTACTCCAGTCCGAAGTTTTACGTAGGACGATTTTTTGGTTCAAATGCTTTTGTGAAGTGTGGGTTTGTTAGGACAAGTAAAATGTGGGCCGTCTCTTTTGTACGTTATTGCAAAAAGTTATCACTCTAGTTATTATTCTGTAAAATTTCTCTTTGTGGTAGATAATACATAATTTAGGGCACAGTTAATATAATACTAATTTAGGAGGTTATTTTTAGTTCAAACGAAATTACTGTTTTTGTAACATCAGTTCTTTACACTGCCCACTTTTTTTCTCTTTTGTATAAAAGTCTCATTTGATTAAATTCTCTCCTACGCTTTTCGCCAAACATCTGACACCAACCTTATAAAGTGTTGAATTTTTAAAACATATTAAATGCGCTCCTCTGTTTACCTTATCCTTGGCTTTGAATGATATCTCACAACGGAATTATTTTTCCTCCATTTCCCTAACTCAAACATTTATAGAGAATTCATGCTGAATTTATAAAAATGCTGTTTTAGATTCCCCTGCTGGCTGTAACTTGAGATTCTAGGAATGAACTAATAATAAAATAATACGTTTTGGGAAACATTTTGTTTGGTGTTTGTTTTTAGGATCTTATGTAAACTGAGTTTCAAATACTATTGTATATATTTTGCTTACATTTGCTTGGAATTTCTGTTTAGTTTGTATTGCATGCTTCAACCTTGCATTACATACCAAAGGTTCGGCGACCATTACTACATTATTGTGGCATTGTATTAAGTTACATGTCGAGAAAAAGTAGCGAAAGAATTGATAACGGTCTTCATTGAATTTTATTGTCATTTGATTTTATTTTATTTGTATTGATTTTGAAGTTTTATTATTATTTGTTTGACATGTTAATTTAAAATTCTATTCTATATAATATCTTCTTGATGTATAAAATCTTTTTATTTTTGACATTTTAATTTTTATTTACATATTTTTGATTAATTATGGCATTAAATTTAGTCAATTGACCATCAATATCAAGTGACAATATTTTGTAAATGTTAATGTGTATCCTTTTACTAACACTAGTTATATAAGTAATTGTTACTAACAAGAATTGGACTGTAAATTGTCTGAATTTTGAAATAAATTATTATTATTATTATTACTAACAAAAATAAAATTCCTTAAAACAGTTTTAGCAATACCTTGTTGATTGAGTCCTCATAACGCGAGGCAAATGTTTGTAAAAGACATGTCTTCAAGCTTGTATTCTTCGAAGAGTTAGGAAGGTGGTGGTTTGTTATTTTAAACCATACCTATTAATGTATCTGATTGCTCAACACCTAGTTAACCCAAGAAAGAGCAATACAATCAGGTACCTTTCATAATTCAAAACTTTACCTAATCTACTACAATTTTCAGTTACCAATATTTAATTATTAGAGTTGCCCAAAGGCATTGTTACATTCTTCCCACAGTTGGCAGAAAAATATGTAACTGATTTGGTATAAGTAGTTTTTTGTTATGCTTATTTGCCTTTGTATAGCATACTTTAGTATTTCCTAATGATGTGTGATGACAGTTCTTGGGCAGAGAATATGTTCATGGTACTTAGTTACACCTTGCGTATCGTGTATGTTTCTCTCGCATGGAAATTAAAAAGAGTTGAAAAAGCCTTACATTGCCATGCAGGCTTAAGTCATTGTAGTTGTAGTGCTGTTAAGATTTACTCTTAGGATTGCTGCTTCAATAAGCTATAGGTAGTATTGGAAGTATAGCCTTTTGTATCTTTTATTAAATATCCGACGTTTTGATTTGCGCTCTTACAGTATACGATTCTTAAAGCTTCTTTATCGAAACACCAAAAAAGGTTTTGATTTGTCCGATATATCTTAAAATGTTTGATCAAAATATTTCATTAGATTTCATGACCTAATTCAACTTGATATTGACTGAGCGATACCTACCTAACTTATTTCAACATCTTATATGGTGTAAATTCAGGAGATTAAATGATTTACTAGTCTTGAAAACATGCGATTTACAAAAGACTGCGTAGTTCCACCATTACCGAATGATGTCGCATATCCATGACCTCCATAGCATATTTTTATTAAGATCAAAAACGCATTATTTATCAGTAAAAATTACTAATTACAACGCGTATTTATAACATTCATAAATCTTTATTGCTTGTTTGTTGATATTTTTCGTTATCGTCAAGAAAATATCATGTCAAGATCAGCAGTCTGCCAAGCAATAAAAAACCGTTTTCCTATAGACAAATCAAATTCCTTACAGACGCAAATCGAATCTATTTGATTGGACGGCACTGTTCATCGATCGACGTTCATTGGTTGTTATTGGAATGTAGGTTCTATTTTATCTGGGTTCGTGGCTAAATAATTACAGCCGCCCGGAGTTGTTCTTCATGGTTAAGCAACACTTGTTCAAGTCGGTCTGTGGATGGGTCATCTGATGCAGCATCGCAGCAGTCATAAGTAGGTCTTGGACTGTCGTTACGCGTCGTCAGAAACTCGAAAATGTCACAATAAGCCTTTTCATGGTATGTCGTCTTATCCAACTCCGGTGTTGTGGATGACATATAGGCAGTCACTTCAGATATTCATTGCATCTGGTTACACTGAAAGTCCACCCTGGAATATTAGGGCTTCTATTGTGTCTGCATCACTTTCCATTACTAGAAGTTTACAGTCCATTTAGATTCTTTCTCAGTAAGCTTCTCTTCTAACTTTTTATTTTATTCATTCAATCAACTAACTACCTACCCTGTTCCATTCCCTAGCTATTTCAGCGAAGCTCAAGAGATATTTATTTTAATTTATTCTGCTGAAACAACTATAGCCGAGAGTTCATTATTACAAGTCTGTAGTCACTTGCAGACTTGATAACCAAGTGGTAGGAGATTTGTGAGCGCCCTCAATACAGACAGACGTTAATATTCATAAGGCGAATGAATCTACAGAGGATGGTATAACTGCTTCTTCTAATTTTGCGTTTATTTTCGTGTTTTGGTGATGATTTTTCGCGTTCTTCGTTTTCGATGTCATATATTTCAGAAGGTC
The DNA here is from genome assembly GCA_964057195.1 of Orthosia cruda. Lineage (NCBI taxonomy): Eukaryota > Metazoa > Arthropoda > Insecta > Lepidoptera > Noctuidae > Orthosia > Orthosia cruda. The sequence continues at coordinate 6,715,308 of OZ059832.1, read as the reverse complement.
TTATTCTGTGCTTTGTATTTTGTTAAAAGCTACTTGTGTCTGAATCTGTCAAGCTGACTTTGAAGTTTTATAGAAACTTATTGTATCGTTTTTCTACTATAGTTAGATACCCCTTTGCCTAACTCTACGAGGAATACAGAATCCATGTTCTGTTATGTTGGTTCTATCATAGAAATCAATATACTTATATATTACTGTTCAGAATAAATGGTATCATGTGCCTTTAGATTTGATAGCACAAGTTCAATAGTCTTATATCGTCAAATCCTATCTTTATGTCCTCCATACCACTCGATCTGAAGAACTCCATGTTAAACTCCTTAACTAAAACACGAGCCATCTGTTGGTTTTTTTTTCCTACTTTTTCAGTACCTATATTATCTTCATTTCGCAAATTTTACTTAATGCAATTTTGTCTTCGCTGATGTAGCAGCCGCGTGTTGCTAGGGGAATTTGATCCTATATACTTGGAATAAGTATTTTAGGGATTTTTCGGGGAAGGAAATTAGATTTTTCTTACTGTTGGGGGAGTGTCACAAGTTTTTGGAATGCCGCCATAATTTGCATTAAAATTACGGGGGTCGGGGTCTAATTTGACTGTTTGCTTCTTACATATTTACTTATTTACGAAGTTAGGATCATTTAAGAAGAGCCTCACTGTCTTATGAATTAAAAAAACTTCCTTATTCAGCATCACCGACTTTTCATTATTTATTTCATCTAGTCCTGCAGCATCTGTGCTCTCGCTTGGCTGCAGATGCGATGTCCCGTTTTATATTAAAACTCATTTTCCGTGAAGTCTGTTTCTTAATTAAACGTTATTAATATCTTAAAATGGCAAGTTTTCAGGCTTCGTCGCTCCTAATTAGCCCGAAGTCGCCCGTACTGTCCTCATAACTCTAACAGTTCCGCTTATTCCGTACGGCAAAACTTTTGTGCGGTTTCATCTTTTGTATTTTCTTGTTACCAAACTTTTGGTAAGTTAAATTTTTCGAAAATTATAAATTACAAAATATTTGAGATTTATGTTTAACCATTTATTAGCAACTGCATTTGAAAACCAGCATGAACACCGACTGTAGAAAATTAATTGCATTGCGGGTATGTTAAGTTCGGGCTGCTCTCATAAAAAGATTATAATTTCATTCATGTAGTGATCTCATGTTTCAAATTGTCTGAACTATCGAAGAAACCAGTACCTAAAACAATTCTTTCTGCATCATTTGTATCCAACCTTCAGTGTTAAGATAAGCCAATTCAAGCCACGAAAGGCTTTTACAGCTTCACTGGTCAGCCATCTAAGAACATCCTCCATATAATCTTTATAGATCTAGTCTTACTATATGTCGCCCACGTATTTTCTCTATATACTATAACTCTACAGAGTAAACGGGACCCAAGTAACGGACTGTGCACCGTTTGAATCCATGAATAGCAAAATTTATTGAATTTAGAGATCTATTTAATGAGCTGCATCCTATTACAGTTTGCAATGTTAATGTGCTCGCTGGTAGTTTATTTGCATCAATAGAAATATTGAGAATTCTTTCAATGTTGAGTCGGAATTTATTAGTTCAGGTTTATGTCGAGAGTACCTTGCTGTTGGAGAGAATGGATAAAGAGCCTTTGATTCGACTTACATTAGGATTGCACCTTGCAAATAGTATTCTTATTTAAGGTTCTTTTTTGGTCTTGTATTCGTAAAAGGAATAATATCTTGCTTCGATATGCATAAATATTGTGAAATGATTGGTGAACATGCGATTCTTGTGAAGTTATGGAATGATGTAAATTCTATTTTAAAGTTAGACTATAGGCATTGTATTCATAGTCTAAGTCTGTAGCCATAAATACAGATGAAGAATCAACAAGCAAGTCATGTTTACATGATCGTCCCATCAATTACAGCGCTCTATTGCCTTTGTCAGTACATGAAAACAAGGAGCATATAAGTTTGTCACAGCCAAACCTTAAATCCAGGACATCACAATAACTCAAGAACAAATAGCAACATTTACTCTCAAACTCAATTCGTTGAAAGGAAAAACAGTAATAGTCAATTCACCCTGGTACTTACAAAGAAAACTTTAGCTAACATGGAGACAAGTTGCCAAAACAACGGCAAAAAATGAGCTCTCAAGCAAAAATAAGCCTTTATCCTCCATTCTGATAATAATCCACGAAGATAAACATCCCAGTTATATTATAGGCAGCATCAATAACTATTGCTACAGTCCTATTGCTAGAGTGCCGATATCTATCAATTGGCCGATTTAAGTTTTTTATAAATTCTCTATCGATCTGTCTAAGATTTTTTTCTGAATAATTAATTGATTTAAATAACAATCGTCAAGGCCTATTCGAAAGTGCGCGATTAGATCTATTTATTGACACTGGAAACTCTCGCATATGAACAGAAAAAAAGTTGAATGCATCTTGTTGGAATATATTGCATCTTCGTTTGAAAATGCGATTGTATCATTGTATACATATATTGAAATACGATTTGTTCAACGTTGATACACAGAATCAATTTTTATTATCTCGCAGGTTTTTTCCCGTCTGATTTTTACTCGCCATTCTGACCCTGCATGCCCTGTCCCTGCCTCTACTGCCACTGCCACCACTGCTTTTGCCTATAACTCAAAATATGTTTTTGTCAGTTAGCGGCGCTCTAGTCATAGGGCGGAAGATTGGGTATAGGTACTTCGTTTTTTTACGTTATATCAGTGTCTAATTCCCAGTTGGCTGATAGCCAGCGCTGAGAGACGTTATCATACGTTTTCGTTTAATATATGTAAATAAAATCTGGTGTTACAATCGACCAGCTTGCTTCGGATTTGGGTCAGATGTTGATGTCCTTTCCATGTTTTGGTTTACAATGTTCAAGACTTATTTGACGAATGTTGAGTTGTTTTGAGTGCATCTTGTTGGAATATATTGCTTCTTCGTCTGAAATGGGTTATATGGTTTATTCAACGTTTATTTCTGCTTACAGTTCACTGTTAGGGCAACTGTTATGACATTTTGACCCATCGTAACCTCTACTCCGTTGAGGTATCTGTTTATTTACAACTGATCATTGACTTGTTGTCTTTTTAGCTGCCTTGCTTTAACATTTTATGGAGTCCTCTCATTTATTGTAGCTACTATACTTTTTTCTTTCCAGGGTTTAGCATCCTGATTTGTAACGTAATTCTTTCTAAATGACTTTAAAAAAGGAGGTGATTCTCAATTCTTCGGCATTTTTTTTAACCGACTTCAAAACAAGGAGGAGGTTTCGTCGGCATCTTTATTTTGTATTATGTATGTTCCCCGATTACTCATGCGTTTTTGAGTTTTGTGAAATATTAAGATTTTCTAGACGTTCATAAAAAAATATGTTCTTGTTTAATTAGCTCTCCTGAGCACAAAATTAAGGTATATTGGGCTTAAGAGCCCAATTTACCTTAATTTTGTTAATTATATACCTTTCATTATATACCTTAATTCACATTTCAAAAATTATTTGAATTGATCATTTATAATTGATTCCAATAGATGCCGCGGTTTAAAATTTCTGAGGCATCAACTCGTTTTTTTTAATTTGTTTTGTAACACATTTTGTTACAATGAAACTGTAAAACGTGCAAAAAATACAATAAAAGAAGTTTTTACTTGCAAGTAGCTGCTAACACCATCTATAACTGTGGAACGGAACCGAAGGCGATCGATGTTCTTAAAAAATAATCAGCTGTATGAGACGAAAATCGCTAGTTACGTCGGCAAGATTTTCTTGTACGGGATGAGGCATGGTATTATATTATCTGTGGCGCAATTTAACATTCAGTAACATCATTTATTCCATGAATTCGTGTTGATGTTTATTCTGCAATATTAATATTAGTTCCAATAAATAACAGATAAATTCAAATTAGAAGCATTATAAACAACGATGGTAAATAGTAATTAGAATAAATTGTGTATTATATTGGTTGTTATTTATTACAATGGTCGGGGTAAAACAATTATTATGTCTTAATCGCTGTGGTCCTTATATCTTTAGGCATGTTTACTATCTTCATGTTACTTAGGTATGTGTGCATAAGTAGAATCTTTATCATCATTCTCGCTTGCCCTTATCTCGATTAATTTGGGATCGGTGCAACATTCTTGTCCTGTCATACATCTTTACTAGTCTTGAGGTTGTATGTTTGTTACGCAATTACTCCGCTAATTATGAACCGGTTTCGATGATTCTTTTTTTTATTTGAAAGCTACCAGCTTCTCGTGTGTTCATTTGAATTAGATCAAGATCTAAGGAGTTGTTTTTAAGTTTTCCTTAATAATGCGTATTTTCATAGTAGTACAAGGTACCAAAACTAAAAAGAGAAAAAAAGGAAACTGACTTCCGAAACAAAACATTACAAAGCGAAAAATTACTTTCTTTTCGGATGTCGGAGTCAAAAACGAAAAAGAATTGGTACCAAAGACATCGCTGCCGAAAAGATATTTTTTTTTTAGAAGTATCATCTTTCACACAGTCCATCCATCGTATACGAGTTCTTTCCTTACTTTTGCAGTACTCTTCTAAAGTAATCTTCTTGTAATACATTATTATCTTTTTGTACTAGGTCAATTTCGAAAAGCCACAATTTGATTGATTATAACTTCGATCAACATCGATATAAAGACGTCAGACCTCCAACCGTGCTCACCGCAAACCACATAAACGCAAATGATGCGAACGTCCACCCCATCCTTCCTCATCCCATCACTTACCCATCGAATCAGTTAGCTCAACTTTTCCTTTCAAACTCAAATCTGCATTAACTTCTTAAAAACCCTCCTTCATCGAATAAGGCGAGTTGCACACTGATCCTACGACCCTGGCACGCCACCGCGACTGATTGATAACCTCCGCCCGTGCGTATCTGGCCTAAATGCGCTATCTACCCTCGTGTCAAAGTCAACTTGACACTGATAACATGGCTGCCGTGTTTACCAGTCAAATGAAGAGGTTAAAGTGTTTTTTTTTATGCGTGGACGTTTTTTTTTGTGGCACCTTTTCAAGTGGGTTCCATGCTGTCTGTAACTTCGCAAAAGTACATACTTATTTTGGAAATTGACGGGCTCTTTTCTCGGGAATGGTTTTTAAATACAATGCGTGTTTTTTTGCAATATTTGGTCTTGTCCCGACAATTCATTATCACAGACGAATAAGATTTTTAGCATAGAGGTTCAATTAAACTGCTATTTTAAACTGCTTACATCAATTCAGTAGGCGAACGTTAACTAGATGATGTTATAACTAAGAATATGTGGAATGCTTGACATATATTTATATATATAGATAAAAGTAACAGTGTATAACATACTAAATTAACTAAGACTACTCACTAACTAAACCTAAAAATATACTAAATGAATGTGGAATTAGATATTTATAGTAAAACTAGCTTATGCCCGCGGCTTCGCTCACGTAACTGGTTGTTTTGTCATTCCAAGGGAACACACTACCAGGGCCTCAAACTAAATATCTCCATTCCATCTAAATCGGTTCAGCCTTATTATCTTAAAAAGGTAACAAACAAACAAACAGACTGTTTCGCATTACTTTCTTATCTTATTTCTTCTTAAATGCGAAAGTTTGGATGTGTGTTTGTTTGTTACTCAATCACGCCAGAACGGCTGAACGGATCTTGATGAAATGGCACAGAGATAGATTATAGCCAGGAATAGCACATAGGATATTTTTTATCCCGGGAATATTTACTTTTATTACTCGGGCAAATTTTCAACATTCACGCGGGCGAAGCCGCTGGCAGAAGCTAGTTTATAATATTAGTATGGACGATTCATCATCCTAGACTTTTAATAAGTTAGGGTCGTCTTCCAGTATACCAGGATGCAGATGTTCCAGTGTTTACATGGAGCTACAGCTTATCTGATCTCCACATACCAGTTGCTAAATAACACGACGATTGATTGACATAATTATTGTGGATTTAGTTATCATGTAGGTATAGTTTGTCTAAGATAAAGTAAATTAATTTGAGGAGACTTATCAATCGAAATATTTGGTTCTGTTGCTAGGGTCAAATATCCACCGTTTGACCATAAGTAACAAAACAATTATCTCGTTAAGTTCTCGGCATATTTTCCCTAAAGAGAAGATGTATTTTAAGGTTACACTAGCTAGTCGACGGCACGAACTATTTTGTGCGCGGGGTTAAATTGCATGCTATCTCATCCGACAACACGTGCGAAAGAGATAGATGCTGTGATGAGCAGTAAGAAGCTAGTTCACGTACGAATTAACAGTTGTGCAAATTTGATAGCGAAATGGATGACGATTTAGGCCGAAAACGAGCGCGCGAAATTTTATAAACAGACCTTTGGGAGTATGGATATTATGAAAAAATTATTAAGTGTATCTGTACAAAATAAAATTGTTTGCATTATTGAACTACTTACTAATCTATCCCTGTATGGTAATTTTCCTTCTTATTATGGTTTATTTGCGCCCAAAGATGCGTTAAAATTAGGGTTGAATTAAGGAACTTTCGACGCTCCTAACTTTTAAATATATATTTTTTTTACTTTTTTGTTTACATATAGGGCTAGATAATGATGAGACAAATTGATATCATTTTTATTTTGAACGTACACCGTCAAACAGTGGAGTAATCGCCAGACTACGTTTGTATGGAAGAATGATCGACTAGGGCAACTTTAAGGAATGTATTCCGCAGTTACAAGTTCGTAGCCGACTGCAGACAGCAGCAGATGACGTGTCGCTGCGACACTACCAGTTTCTATGTATTTCTTGAAATACGTTCCGCAGCTTGCGACACGTCGCACGATCGCAGACGATGTGTCGCCCGACCGCAGATCAGTAGTAAGTGAGTGTAGTCAGACATCTTGTCACTTAGAACCAATAAGAATACGGCGCTGCCGACTGCTACTTCTGTCTGCAGCGACATGACGCCACGACTTGTCGCTGTGCGACATGACATTGCGAAACGTCGTCTGCTGCTACTGTCTGCGGTCGGCTACGAATCTCCCTTTGAAGATAAATGAACCAAAGACTAAACTTCATCAACTAATATTCATAATACCTAACTATTGCTGAAAATATAAGTTTAGTCAGCAATCGGCATTTCAATGACCTCTTCCAATGCTAGAACAACAACATACAAATGCCAGTTTTCAAGTCATGAAAAGTTTGAAATGAGAGCACGATAAAATCAAAGAGTAGAAAAAAATCACCACAAAATCTGCACGTCCGCGTCTCATAGCTTCTATTTTGCAAATTAACATACTCGGAGCGAGATGAAATTAAGTGGCCCGTAAGATGAGATCTTTCAATTCGCTGAATAATAAATATCGTTTATTACCATAGTATTTACTTACAAATACACAGTTCGCTTTAGTCGATTTACATACGGTCCCCTCTGGTTCCCGTTTATTTTTCCTGTCCAATCTTTGTTTGAGCCTTTTTCTGCAATTACTCTTTAGGTGGGATGTTTCCCTGGTACGGCGTAAGTCAGGAGATCTTAACGGATTTATTTTTAAGAAGTTCCCATACTTTTTGTCATATCCCTGCATGAAATAGTCTTTTCTGTCTGTAGTTGTGTGTTTCCATCTTAAATTTTTAATATATTTCGTACACTACTACATAAGGGCTTATTTTATTCAATTGTAGGTACAACTTTTGTCTAAAGAATTAATATGGCGGTTGCACAATTTTCCATACAAAAGCTGTCATACCACGAATTTTATTCCATGTATATAGACTGATTGTTTAATCGTCAGATAGGGTTGAAAATCGGCCTTTAAACTAATCATACAAACTCACTATTCTAAGCTAAGTTCAATCTACAGCAATGGTCATTCATCACTTATTTTCACTAAGGTAAACAAATCAAAGATTGACCATCAAAACAGGTTCACAAATGCAGTGTACACTGCTTTTCTACTAGACAAAGCTGGCTATATATAAGCCTTAGAAAGTCTACAGTATCGTGTTGTAGTTGTAACCCGCTTTAACACCTCTGTAGCGCTCAATAGATTGGCACTAATTTCCTCTTATAGGATCAAACTTAGTGCGAGGGACGCCGGAGGCTATCAGGACTTTCAATTTTAGTGATATTGTGCGGTGTTGCCACTTTAGCGTCCATTAATAGATTATTGAGGGGCTACTTTGATGAATTTCTTGCATATACATAGACTAACTTTTGTACGCAACTTCGTCTGCGTAGCATTCAATTTTAATACGCTAAAAATATTGTAGATATGTGGTTGGTTTACCGTACAAACTTCCACGCCCCTTTCCATCCTCTTATCCATTTTCTTATTATTTATATTCCGGAATAAAAACTATCCTATGTCCTTGTCAGGGTCTCAAAATATCTACATACTTTTCATCTAAATCGGTTTAAACGTGAAATGGTAACAGACAGAGTTACTTTAACATTTATATCATTTATTCATTTTATATTACATATTTTTACATTTTTAAATATTATTCTATAAAAAATAAAATAAAAAAACATTTAAAAATACAAAAATAGTAGCCCACCGGTATCGGGAACAGGGTCCAAGCTACCGGTGGTCAGGGCTCCTGAGAGAGGAACCTCCTAACGATACGCGCCGTGTCCAGAAGTACCGCTTTCTGGATCAAGCCCTTGATCCAGCTGCCTAACGAGAGCCTCCTCAGATGTTCGTCGAGGCTCTTGGCTATTATGCCATTGGCCGTAACGACTATCGGCACAATGATAGCTGTATTCACGTCCCACATGTCGACAACCTCGCGAGCCAGATCAAGATACTTGCTTTTCTTATCTCTCTCAGCCTTCACGAGGTTCTCATCATGTGGGACCGCTATATCAACAATCATTGCGCGACGCTCTAGTCGGTCCATCACCACTATGTCAGGCTTATTGGCAACAATAGTCCTGTCAGTGATGATAGACCGATCCCAATACAACGTTACATTGCCATTTTCGAGAACTGGGTCGGGCACATACTTATAGTAAGGCACTTCCGACTCCACAAGATTGTATTTAAGAGCAAGTTGCTGATGGATAATCCTGGCTACAAGGTTGTGTCTATGCAAATAGTCTCCGTTAGCCAGACTAGAACAACCGGAGATAATGTGACGGATTGATTCACCCGGCCGGTGACATGCCCGACAGATGTCAACCGTGCCGTCCTTCACAATGTATTTCCGGTAGTTGTTCGTCATCATAACTTCGTCCATAATCGCAAAGACAAAACCTTCGGTTTCCCCGAACAGGTCACCAAATCGCAGCCAGGCCACGGACGCTAAAAGATCTACATCGGGCCCATGTAGGACCCGGTAGAAGCGTCCGTGAAGCTCCTTGCTCTGCCATACCTCCCTGCGGTCATTAGTATCTAATACTATAGGTTTGCGCCAGTTCTCGTTAGCCAAGGAGAGCGGGGTAAGGCCCTTGTCCACCGCTACCACATCTCGATGCATACCCACGTCAGCGGCCTGGAAGTATTCCCTAAGACTGCATACCTCGCGGTTGTGTAGGGTCTTAGCATTTAAAAAGCCACGACCCCCGCACTTCCGAGGGATATACAGTCTCATAACCGATGAACGTGGGTGATGCATACGATTTGCGGTAAGCAGCGTGCGGATCCTCCTATCCAGGGCGTCAAGTTCAGTCTGAGTCCATTTGAGTATGCCGAAAGAATACACCAATACCGGCATGACCCAGCCGTTGAAGGCGCGCACCTTGTTACCGCCCGATAAAAGACTATTTAGTACTCTTTTCAGGCGGCCAAAGAAGCGCTCCTTCAACGACTGTTTCACGTCAGTAGCATTGATGCCTAGTGCTTCCGACATACCCAAATACTTGTAAGTTTCGGTTGAGGAAAGGGATCGAAGGTGTATGGAATCCGAGAGTTGTATTCCCACGGATTCCATAATCTCCCCTCGCTTTACATGCATGACTGCACATTTGTCCACACCAAATTCCATACGGATGGCGTCACTGAAGGTTTCTGTTACCTTCAGTAGCTTCATCAGTTGCAAGTTGTTGGGGGCAAAGAGCTTCAGATCATCCATGTAAAGGAGGTGTGATATGACCTGACCACCTCTTCTCAACCGATAGCCCAGACCTGAACCCTCCAGCAGTGTACTGAGAGGGTTCAGGGCTAAACAAAACCACAGAGGACTCAGACTGTCGCCCTGAAATATGCCGCGCTCGATCCTTATAGGTTCGCTGTTTTCCTGAATCTGTCGACATCCTGGATAGTGAAGGACCGTCCTCCACTGCCCCATACATGACGTCAGGAAGGCGCGCAGAGTTGCATCAATTTTATACAACTCCAGCACCCTCATGAGCCATGTATGTGGCACTGAGTCATAAGCCTTCTTGTAATCTATCCAACATGTCGCCAGATCCTTGCGGGAACGGCGAACCTGTTGGCTAATGGCAATGTCTATGAGGAGCAGCTCCTTAGTACCGCGGGACCCGTTCCTACATCCATTCTGAGAAGCAGACATGATGGCGTTATTGTCAATATGTTGATTAATTTTCGCTCTCAGAATGGATGTAAGGACTTTATAGACCGTCGGTAAGCACGTTATCGGTCTATAATTTTTAGGATCCGCAGTACTACCTGATTTGTGGAGCAGGTGGGTTATTCCTGTCGTTAGGAACTGAGGTAGCGATCCTGACTCTAAGGCAGACTGGAACTGAGTTGCCAAACGAGCGTGCGACCTTTGGAACCATTTAATCCAAAAGTTGTGCAGTCCGTCCGGCCCAGGAGATTTCCAGTTAGGCAACGGGCGGACTGCACGAGCCACATCTTGGGGGCTGATGGTAATTGCCCCCATTTGTGGTATCGGATCGCACGCTCGTTCGACCTCCCGAGTCCAGTCATCCTCGGTGTGACTGACAGGCACCGACCAAATATCGCGCCAGAACGAAGACATGGCGTCATTATCCGGTAGGCGCGTATCAGTCACACCTTGGTTGGGTTGCTCCCAAGCCCTATAAACCCACCTTTCGTTGCTCTGGAATGTGCGATTCTGAGTGTATCGCTCCACTCGCCGCTTGTACCGACGAATACGGTTTGCCCATGCATAGATTTTCTGCTTCAGGAAGTCGATACGCTCTGTGACGCGGGACATATAATCTCGAGAACTGATATCAGTCCCTGAGAACGCCCGCCTCACAAAGCGCATCACTCTAGGGCGAGTGTTGCCCTCCCTGAAGCAGATAAGCTTGCCGATGAGTGCTCTAGCCTCACCGATACGACGCTCAATCCTGCACTGCCAAGCTGGTATAGCTGGTCGTGTAGCTCTGTCAGTTTTGGGAAACTTGACGTTAGCTACACGACATGCTGCTGCAGCCGCACAGTACAAGATCGAGTGGGTGTCGGCAAGGTCTTTGCTGCTATCAAAAACATTTGACAGCTGCGAATCTAGAGCACACACCAGCGCCCTATTTTTCTTATGCATGGGCAAACGAGGTAGTCGAGGTCTAAGCTCAGGCGGTGTGGAGCGATACTCGCTGAATGCACATTCCAAAGCGCTCCTCAAACGTGCATTGCATTGGGTACTCACAGATATAGCCCCGTCGTCGTCATCCTCGCCAACATGGTCGGGTCGCGGTGAAACACTGGGTTGCAGTTGCACCGCGGCCGGTGGCAAGGCAGGTGAGACACGGCTACTCTGTGATTCCTCACGCAGTCTATCAAGTACGGCGTCATCCAGCATACGGTTACGTTGGATGACCCGCACCTGATCCGATAGACGTTGGGCCGACACGTTGACAGCTGGCTCAAGCACCTGAAACAGAGAGAGCATCCGACCACGGTACGCAGTCAGGTTACTTCCCCCCTCTGTAGCCCCAAAGTATGCGCGCATGACGTTTTCGTTAATCGATTGCGTCCATCGCATGCGCTGCACACTTCCACCGGGAGCGGGGACCCTATCAGAGGCCGATGGGCCTCGAGGTCCTAGGCTGTCCGGTGGCCGGCGTCCTCCCCGTCGACGCGTAGGTGGTGGTGTCGTCGGCGGAGAGAAGTATTCGTCGCTAGAGCTCGACGCAACTGCAGCATCCAGGATCGCTTGACTTACGGTTGTAGGGGATCCCGGCGACTGCGAGGCGGAGCTGAGCGACGAACCCGAAGATGTTGGGCGTGTGTTTTTGGCTCGGGCCTGGCTTCGTGTCAACATTTTCTTCTCAGCTTGTCATTCTGGTTTATTGTACGAGTAGGTTGTTCATTTTAATTATAGTTTTGGTTTTCTTCTGGTTGTTTTATTATATATATATGGAGGCATTATTTAAATTTAGTTTTATGTAGTATTAACAGTGAAATTGTTCGGATTCATAAATATAATCAAAAAATTCGAAGAGCGAAGAAAATTTTTGTGTCACTCTTGACAAGTCAGGCCACAGATTATACATTTATATTATTATTAGTATAGATAGTAAAGATGGGTACAAGGCTATTAGGATTGTTTGAGAGAATATTTCCTCTCGTGACTGCTGCCTTTTGGGCTCGTCGCTAGTAACAGTAAAGGGTATAGGTACCTATCTACTAGAGTGGTCTGCTAATATTGATCTGGTTTGAAGTAGAATTGAGAAATGTTTAATATTTTTTTCGGTTAAATCTACAAAGTATAAAAGAAGCTAAGACTGGTTCTTCTCTTGATAATTTCTCAGTAATACTTCCCTACTTAATTACTTGGCTACTGTAATACCAGTCCTTCCAATTTCCAAAAGGTCAAAGAGAGGTCGAAATAAATAAGTTTTACATAGAACGTTAGAACTTTTATTATTTTATCGTTTATTATCCCACAAAAATAAAAGAGCTAAGGCCTTGCTTTCTTTTTAGTTCTGTCTGTAGCTCGTCCCGCTATCGCATGTTGAGTTCTTTGGATGTCAATTTCAAGCTTAGGACATCCAAAACTTTTCTATCCATCGGTGTATACCCTTTTTTAAATCTTGAAATCTTTTGCGATCCCCCCAAGCGTATCTACATCCACCATACACTCCGAGTCACCCTTCACTTGCACCATGATATAAAATGAGGGTTTCTTAGATTTATGCGCCCCGTAACCCTGCAGATGTCGGAGGGACCTGGGAAGCAGGGACTTAACGCTAACTGTTATGGCTGTTCATTTTCTACTTCACTTCCTAATGGTGTGAGCCCGAACACCTTCCTAGCCCATTTTTTTGGCTTTCGACTTTTAATACTGAGCATACGTACAATCAGGGAATGTAAATACTTGTTACCTTAGAGTTGAATGTTGCTTGCACTTCATAAAGTTAAAAGCACTATTGCTATATTAAAAAGTTTTATCCTATCAGCGATAATCATTATCGAAAAATCAAAAATGTGAACGGTTGATATGCGCTTACGAATTGTCACGTGGTTTTCCATACATTTAAGACTTTACGATAGTCGTTTTTGCTGATGTCATTTTGTCTAGAGATCTTGGTCAAGACTCGTACAGACCAGAGAAGTATATAGCAAATAAGTGAGAAGGCTTATACTCAGCAGAGGGTGGAACAAGGCTGCCCAATATTGATGATTATTATACGACATGAAATAAAACATATTGAAATTCCGAGTCTAACAAAATTATAGGTACATATGAAAAAGGATAGGGAAGCTTCCAATGATGTAGGGCACACCACGGCAGCTAATGACAATCAGAAGATCGCGTGTAAAGACCTGGCTGAGACCTGCACATACCAATATTGAAATTCCAAGTCTAACGAAGTTATGGGTACAAATGGAAAAGGATAGGGAAGCTTCCTATGATGTAGGGCACACCACGGCTGCTAATGACATTCAGAAGATCGCGTGTAAAGTTCTAGCTGAGACTTGCACATACCAGGGAAGCAAGGCTCTTAAGGAAGCCTATACTCAGCAGTGGGTGGAAGCAATGATGGTAAATATGATTGCACAAAATGAAATAAAACATATTGAATTTCCAAGTACCAGTCTAACGAATTATCAATGAAATCGGCAAAAGATATGGGAGCTTCCTATGATGTCGGAAATTCGAGTCGTGAACATTATTTGTCGTTACGTGCGGGGAAATTGTTGAGAGATCTTCAGTCTTCGTACAATGCCTCTAATATTATATTTTATTGCTTACTTGAGTGGAGAAATAAAAGCTGTTGCGATCCGGAGATTTAGCAATATGATTGTATTGGTAGTCTTTCACTTATTTCTCGTAAATGTTACCGTCGTCCTATCAGACTCACAGGGCAGAGAGAGTACACTAATACACACATTTGTAGCTAATATCTCCCGCGTCGATGGCTAGTCTACGCTGATATTGGCCGCCACCCGTTCAGGAAGTCTATGAAATCTTGGACAAATGTCTGCAATCACCCGTTTCTTTCTCTAAAAAAGAAGAATCCTTTTCTACAATAGGAAATAAGCAGACTGGTTTGGTGATTAATGCCTGTCTAATTATCAGATTTATGGATTGCAACTTCTTAAATAAGCACTAAACCACCTGAGAATACGTGAATTTCTATACCAGCATCACATCCTTACAAGCCTGATTCAGCTGTTATCTCCTTTAAAGATATGAAATTTAAGGTAAAATAGTTTCCTTAAGATGTTCAAGGAAATCGAACCACCTTGTGCTTTCGCTACTGTTGGAGATTATAAGATATACCTACATGTCTTGAGGGCTGTAGCTCTTAGTGAATTATCACATGTATAGCTTTATCTATACTTAATATTATAAAGCTGAAGAGTTTGTTTGAACGTGATAATCTCAGGAATTACAGGTTGGAATTGAATAATTATTTTTGTGTTGGATAGTCCATTTATCGAGGAAGTTAATAGGCTATATAACATCACGCTACGACCAATAGGAGCCGAGCAATTAAAAATGTTGCAAAAACGGGCAAATATTCCTTTTTAAGAGCTTCCGTTGCGTGCGCTGCGTAAACGGTTTAAGTTACGCAAGTTGAGATTAATTAAACCTATTATTTTTTAAACGAAATCTATAAATCTATTAATTCCATGGTGAAAAAGGATTACCTAGTCAGAGAGATTGGTAATGGGGTTCTACTACCCATAGAGCAAAGTAATTATGGAGGCTCTAATGGACCCTTTCAAACCACCCCAAAGCCGTTACTGCAGGATTATCAGGCTCCATCTTTTCGGGCTCAAAAACATTATAAATTCAGCTCCAACCCGCGCTAAACTATAAACAATGGGAAGAAAAGAAAATAGAACAAGTTATTCCGCGCTCCGTCTTCATGTAAACAAAATGGTTTGCATACAAGGCAGTAGGTGGAGCCACTAGCGCGGGCGGTAAAGTCACGCGGTAATATTATGTGTGATTTATGTAACGTTGTTGCTTGTAAATATGGGCCGTGATTTGTTATTATTTTAGCCGCGATTGCTATCTTTTATTACTGTTGTATAGTTATTAAAATATTTGAAGAATGTTTTCATGTTTGATGAAAAAACTAGATAATTAAGAACGATTTATTGAATGTGTTTATTTTCTGTTAAAATTATTACTTTCATAAAATAAAATATCTACAAAATAATGTTGTCAATGTCAGCATAAAGCGCTTTCCAGACATTTCCATTTCCCGTCAGTGACGAGACACGGCAGGGACGGAGAAGCGCTTAAATACAACGCACTAATTAAAAGAATTATAGTTTAAAATCTTATTGTAAATGCGTCTGGATTTTAAGTGCTCTTACCTACTTGTTAGTTAATTAACTTGAAAATCATAATTAACAGGCTTTGTGACTTCATTATTCAAATTAGTTAAGACGGACAGCTATTTCAGAAAATTATTCGTATTTCAGAAAAAAATACCGCTTTACATAATTAGAAAAATTAAAAAAGAAGAACTGGCTGGCCAAACTATTTGTTCAAATGCTGGTAAGTTAGAACTAAAGTTGGCTGCAGCGCTGACTATTATATAAGTTGTCTAATCAAACTATTAAAACATGCAGCGCTAGATCGCTTAGAGTTTAGTTTATTTTTAAAGTAAAGTACAGATTGCAGTCAAATCTAGTGCATAGTACTTAATTATGTATCGATTGCTTTTACAATAAAACATTGCATTATAATCAAATCGAACACTTCAAAATCACAACAAATAACGTCAACAGTCATGTTTTCCATAATCTATGGTCGTTATGTTTGCTCTTTTATCAGATTCCAAACAAACCCAAGGGAAAAGGATTGGCTTTTAACGGTGAAAACAGGATCTTTCCATTCGCTGTCGGATTATTGGATCCCGCCTCTTAAGATTTTCTTACCAGCCAGACATGTAATGATTTTTTGTGCGTGTTGTGTGAAAACACAAATCAGGGATCATAAGCTCTTAGCGTAAGGTTTGTTTTGTGTAATTATAGTAACGCTTTGTTTTTATTTATAGTTTCTTCTCTTTTTGTTAAAAAAAATTGACTGTTACGTTGTTGTTGAATTAGGTAATTTACCTATGTTTGTTTAATTATTTTCATCACCACTATTCTTAAAACCCCTTTCCCTTCCCTCAGAGGTCGGTACTCTCAGCGACATTGTTCTTGCTGCACATTAACGATCTGCTAAAACCTTTGGGTATGCAGACGACAGCACTGTTGCTGAGAGATACTTGTCCAACGCACGGGCTACCGGGCCGCAGATCCAGTCTCTCCAGAAACCAGAATATACTAGAAAAAAAAATAAGACGTGACATCCACATTAAACGTGCACTGGACCACTCCCTCTCATAGAATGATGGCCTGTGTCCCAACAGTGGGAACATTAAAGACTCTTTTTAAAACTAACACTAACTTAATTAATAAACCATGAGAGCACAGAGCATCGTAAATACAGAAGTGCCACAAAGCTTTCTATCAAACTTGCAGATAAGATTAATTAATATATTCAAGCGCGCACGTGTTAAAAGCGAGCATATACGAGCATTATGCTGAGCGTATACCTACGAGCAAACCCGAGCATTAATCATGCATCTCGGTCGGTAACACCTGATACTTCGTTACTCTGTGTTACCCGCATTTTTTATGAAAATACGAGTTTTTTTTTTATTTACGTTCCGTCTTTTGTATGGCCGCTGTAAAGATGTTTACGCGTTGGTAGGGTTGGCAAATATGTAAAGGAGACGGTGAATTTTGTAAAAAAATTACGTGCGAACGTGTATGTTGTCTACATCAAAATGTTTCAGTTTTGTAAACTGGTATAAACGTTGTTGTCGAAGGCAAGAACTCATATCATCTTTATGTCTAAATCGATGAATTGATTTTAAAGCAATGTCACGGGGTCCCAGCGCTAACAAAGAAAACTTGGTTCAAATAAATGTCTCTAGATGCCGCAATATACATCGATTTGTTATTCAATTGTG
This sequence comes from Orthosia cruda, assembly GCA_964057195.1. Lineage (NCBI taxonomy): Eukaryota > Metazoa > Arthropoda > Insecta > Lepidoptera > Noctuidae > Orthosia > Orthosia cruda. Next base: position 6,697,942 of record OZ059832.1, on the reverse strand, counting down.
TGTAAAATTATCGTTTTCTAGATGTGATAATAAAAATGGTATGGCATTTTTAATCAACTCTCCTAAGCACAAAATGATAAAATATTAGGCTCTTGATTCACATTTCAAAGATTATTTGAACGGATCATTTAAAATTGATTTCAATAGATGGCGCGGTTTTCAATTTCTGAGGCATGCCACTGGATTTTATTTTTTTTATTGCACAACGAATGAACGAAACGAAACCGTGCAAAAACACTATAAAAGAAATCGTCACTGTATGTAAAAGAAAAAAATTGTCACAAACCGAAAAAACCCTTTTACTTGCAAGTAGCTGCTAACACCATCTATAGCCGCGGAACGGAACGAACGTGTTCGAATACTTAAAAAAAAATAGTCTTAATCAGACAAAACGCTAGTTACGTCGGCACGGTTTCTTTATATAGGATGAGACATCTTTATGCTAGTCTTATGTATATATTTTTTAAAATTTATTATGGCTATGCTCTTGCCTCTAGTCTAGGTCAGAGGTGACAGACAAAGTCGACGATGGAGTGAGCTTACCCAGAAGAAGCCTGTTCTATACATATATACAGATGGTTACAGCTACTGCTAGCCTGCATCATCTCACTGAAGGGCTAGGGCTCTCCGCATGACTTAATGTCCTAAGTTCCCAGGATGGGGCAAAGGGCGTCCACAGTGGTCTTCCATCGGGATCGGTCGTGAGCTTCACGTTTCACCTCGCTCCACGTCATACCGATGCTCGTCGCTCCCCCAACACGGTGCGACGCCTGGTTTGACGGGGACGGCCGCGCTTTCTTTTGCCTTGGGGATTCCAATCCAGCGCCTGCTTCGGTATATGATCAGAATCCCTTCGCAGCGTGTGGCCAATCCAACTCCACTTGCGACGCTTGATCTGGCGGTAGAAGTTATGCGGAGAGCCTGACCGTTCTCCGCATAACTTCTAGTTTTTTTCTATACAGGGAACAAACTAAATCTATCTATCTATCTATCTAAACGACTTTTGTCTAGTCGTTTGTTCTGACCAGCTCATCTCACCATATTCTACGTGGTCTGCTGCGACGTCATCTGACTGTGTCTTTTTAACCGACTTCCCAAAAAGGAGGAGGTTCTATGTTCGACTACAAGTTTGTTTTTTTTTGTGTATGTTCACCGATTACTCCGTGAATTGTGAACCGATTTTGAAAATTCTTTTTTTGTTTGAAAAAGTATGTTCCTAAATTGGTCCCATTTTAATTTGGTGAAGATGTGATAAAGAACTTCGGAGATATACAACAGAACTCTTCAATAAATAACGGCAAATCTCTCGGGATTGCTGCAATCGCATTTCTGTTTATTATTTATACCATTTCATAACATAACATCACGCCAGTACGCTCTTAAGGGGTACGCAGATCTCTCATTTCACCAGATATGTTCAAGTTTCATGAAATCTATTTTGGCGTTAAATTTACCTTACTAACTTGCGTATTAGGTACGTACAACTAAAAGTGAAAAATAAAAAAAACTTTTTGCAAAAAAATACTACCGACTTCCAAATACTAAACTACAAAGTGAAAAATAACTTAATTTTTTGAAGTCGGTGTCCATAACGCAAAAAAATGGTACCTACGAAAGACACCGACTTCAAAAAATTAAGTTATTTTTCACTTTGTAGTTTAGTATTTGGAAGTCGGTAGTATTTTTTTGCAAAAAGTTTTTTTAGATAGACCATTACTGAATTCTAGATTCAATATGTTCGTAGCAACCCTGAAAAAAAATCTTTATGGTTTGCGTTCTCTCTTAGTTATGGGTTGCGTTTACGTTCCGTCGTTTATTTAAGTCGCGCTTATGTTGCTTTCTTTAACGTTTTATTGCGGTTTGAATACGAATAAAAGATACAAAGAATGCTAATGAAAAGTGAGGCATGTATTTTGAAGGTTTATCTATGGGAAATCTGACTAATATTATAAATGCGAATGTTTGGATGGATGTGTGTTTGTCCTCAATCACGCTTAAACGGCTGACAGATCTGGATGAAATTTGGCACAGAGATTATAGTCGGCTACTTTACATCCCGGGATAATGTGCCTGTTTTGAATGTGATTGACAGTTAATCTTTCGGCTGAAGATTAAAAAAAAAGATCGATAGTTATCCACTGTTGGGCATTGGTCTTCCTCAAGCGTCGCCATATTGACTGGTCTTGCGCTGGTGCCAGTGAATTGGTTTGGTTGGACCCACGCTGCCACAAATGTTCTCTTTAAATCTATAGGTATTATCGATTAGCCACTAAAAAGTATTAATTAATAAAAACACAGCAGCCATTTTTATTCCATTATGTTCTCCATAAACCTAAAACAATATTAAATGATTTAGTTACGCACCATTATTGTTGGATCGTGGTTCTGCCTTCAAAACTATGCGTAATTCTACCCTCGATATCCCTTACCCCATGCCGATTATTTTACCAGCGTGAGAATACGAACAAATGTTTGTTTTACCGATACAAGTAGTATTTTAGTTAGTTTCGCTATAAATATACTCTATAAATAATTTAAACAAACTTACCTCTTTTATCGCTCTGTCTATTAGTGATAACGGTATCAAAATCCGTTGCGTGGTTTACAAAAGAACACAGACGAGAGGCAGACAGCAAATAATTAGAGACTAGACTTTTCCCGCGGCTTCACTCCTGTGGCGTTTGACACAGGAACCGTGCATGTTTGCCGTTAAAATAATATTAAGTAAAACTTTTTTTAAACAAGCTTTTTGAACTGAATAGTACTAAATCTTATATCACTTGTACTAAGTTTATCTTATATTACGTATACTAACTAATACATATCTAATAGGCCCAAACGCGATGCTATCTTGTCTGGTTGAGCAGTTTTTATTACCACCTACCAGTAAGTTTCAGCTTAATCTGACGCCAGAAAGTGCTTGACAAATGGATTACTAGTTACCGGACAGACATACGAAAGCTTCCTACCCAAAAAGTCCAGGTGCTTTTTGAAGGTTTCCCTCCGAAAGCAAAAACAACACAAAAGGTTCAGTTCAGTGCTCCCAGCCCTTATACAAACATATAAATAATTTGACCTCTCTCTTATTTGTTTATTGTACACTAAAAACAACATAACATACAGTGTTATAGTAAAGTACCTACATGTAATAAAAAAACTTTTTGCAAAAAAATACTACCGACTTCCAAATACAGAACTACAAAGTGAAAAATAACTTAATTTTTTGAAGTCGGTGTCTTTCGTAGGTACCATTTTTTTGCGTTATGGACACCGACTTCAAAAAATTAAGTTATTTTTCACTTTGTAGTTCTGTATTTGGAAGTCGGTAGTATTTTTTTGAAAAAAGTTTTTTTTCAACACACTTGCTCATAAAGTGGCTCTAATTTCACCGCAATTAGGCACATAATGACACCTGTTATCAAACTGTGACTTTTTCATTACTATTATTCACAAGTGAGATAAAGAGTATTTTTTTAAAATTTATTGGTTGAGTTGCTTTGTTCTTAAAAAAGTTTCGATACAAAAAAGATCGTGCTCAATAGTACAAATGCAACAAATTTCATGCAACTTCGTATTTAAATAGATAATTTCAACTTGTACGTGTTTAATAAATAAAACTTTCTCTTAAATATAACTTTTGTTTTGTCTGTAATAAAGAAAACTTGAAATTCCCCATTTTGTACGTGGCTAAAACGCTATTCGCGAAAAGCCAAAAAAAAGATAACTCATTATTTTTAGTCTATAGCCGATCGCCATTGTTAGATGCGCGCGCATAGGAAAACTGATTAATTTTGCCCGCCATTGCGAAAAAAAAATCACAACTCGTTTTCACTGTTGGAAATGATTTTTTTGTATTATTTTCTTCACAAGTGTGTTGAAAAACGTCGTATGATACACGTGTGTATTGATGATTACCGTCCTCGGCTCTCTTAAGACCCTCACCTAACGGCTCGGGTCTCAATGGCGCCTCAGCGGTAATCACCAACATTACACACTTGTACCATAATGTACTATTATTTTTCACTTTTTAGTTGTACGTACCTAATAGGCAAGTTAGTAAGGGAACTATTTCGCCAGAATAGATTTCATGAAACTTGAACATAACCGGTGAAATGAGAGGTCTGCTTACCCCTTAAGAGCGAACTGGCGTGATGTTAGGTTATGAAATGTTATAAACAACAAACATACATGCGATTGCAGCAATCCCGAGTGATTTGCCGTTATTTATTGAAGAGTTCTGTCGTATATCTCCGAAGTTCTTCATCAGATCTTCACCAAACTAAAATGGGACCAATTTCGGAACATACTTTTTCAAACAAAACAAGAATTTTCAAAATCGGTCCACAATTGACGGAGTAATCGGTGAACATACACAAAAAAAAAAAAAAAAACAATCTTGAAGTCGAACATAGAACCTCCTCCTTTTTGGGAAGTCGGTTAAAAAGGCGAGCTTAATTCAATGTTGAGTTTTCTTAAAACAAACCCTAGGATGACAGAGAAATATGACAATATATACGGCAGGATCCAGTGTACAGTTTTAAAATAACATAAGGCGAATAAAATAAAATATACTTACATACATATTTACATACATACTAATATTATGTAATTGCGCAAGGAAATGATCTTTAATCTTCCTCTTGAAGACCTCCAGAGAAGGGCTGTCGCGTAGGGAGAGTGGGAGAGACGCACTGCAGTAGCAGAGAAAGAGCTATCAAGCGGCTGTGGAAGTGTGGCTCTTTACAATATGAGTTTAGATTTGTTTTTAATTTGACCTTGTATGGTTTATTGGGAGAGTAGGGAAAACTTTTCTGGGTTGAACAATAAGAAAAGCCGAAAGGAACAGAACTTTATAAGAACTTTTTTATTGTTTTCTTTGCATAACTTCTGTGGAAAAATCAACCTGAAATGAAAACAATTTTCAGGAGCCATTAATAATTTTATGTGTTTTTAACTCTCGAAATTAGTACAGGAATTGTTGAGCACGTAAAAGAGTTCCGCTTTGGGTAACCAATTGCAAACAATTACCTCTGTTAATGTTTACAGATCCAATGAATGGATTCAAGTTTATTCGCAGAATACGAATAATACGATACAGTCTGAACTACTGAAAAATTGGGTGTTCGATTTGACATAGTGGACCATGATTTATTTGCACACTTAACTACACTAATCCTAAACTACTTCTCGGAAATTCTACAGTAAATAGGTAATGCCATAAAGTAGACAATTCGTAGGTCTGTGCACTTGTTTAATGCAAATAAGATAGAATAATGTGTTTATGTCTGAATCATTTGTTTTCTGTCTAGCAGATCTACCGTATAGGTATTGCTAAAGATCCACTTGCCGAACTTCCCGAAGTGTTAGGTAGGGGTGTAGAGAAACATTTTTCCATTTATTTCCAGTTAAAGGGGGAGCCTGTTGCCAACAAGCTGGGCATCAATTCAGACTCCGAACTGCTAGTGCGATGTTCCAAATGGAAGAATCCAATAAGACTTCAACCGGCCTGGCAATTGAACCCCTCATAGCCAGTAGACCAACGAGAAAAATAAACAAACAGGACTTAAACCATCTCATCATCTTCCTGCCTTGGTCCTATGTTACTTGGGGTCGACGCAATACTTTATCTTCTTCCGTGTCGTCTTTAAAGCTTTTGATAACTAAATACTACATACCACGTTAGCCACTATCATTCAATTCCACTCACAAGTTATATCCTTTAAACTGAACCGCTGAATAAGTTTTATGCGCACGTCCATGTTTGTCTTTTGTACCAAATACACTAAACTAACTCGGTATGGAAATGAAGATCGGAGCCCCGTTCATAGTTGCGAATGAATAAAGTTGGCGGAGAATTTGTTGGAATCGCTCTATCATACGGATGATTGGGTATTGTGGAGTGATCGTGTGTGTGTTATCATGTCATGTACAGATAATACAGTCACTCCTCAGTCAACCTTCTCATACACTACACTATAAAGACTGTAACTACAATGTAGGTTTGCACTGCAGACATTGACAGTCTGATATGTAGGTCCTATACTGTCAATGTCTGCTGTTGAATGTGAGACCTAAGATAAGTTTCATGTTTGAACATGTCGTGTTGACTTCTTCTTCTTATCCTTGTCCCATGTTACTTGGGGTCTTCCATACCATCCTGTTCCCCGTCACGCTATCACCGACCCCTTTTTTTCATATCACTCCTTACACAGTCCATCCATCTTTTCTTTAGCCTTCCTCTCCCCCTCCATCCATCTACATTTTTAATTCTTTTAGTAACATGACATGCCTCTGGATACTGGAATTTTTGGTTAACAGGTTCACAGTCCCATGACGCACATAATTATGGCATTTGTGATTGTTTTAATTATTGTTTTTGCTATGTGCACAGTGAACCTGTTAACAATCAATATTGCTTTCGGGACTAGAATTAAGAATATCGAAATCTTAAGATAAATCAGGGTTTGTTCTTTCAAGCTTCTCTGTTATTCCTTTCTGTACTTTAGGAAAAGGGTCCAGATCGTCTCATCAAAATATCGTCGTCATATCTTTATCCTGTTTTGGACACGAATTCTATTTCAGGCTCCTAGCGCGCAGTTAAACACCCAAAACTTATAGATGACTAGCTGACCCTCGGGGCTTCGCTCCCGTCAACTGGCTACTTACCATGCCTACCCTGCCTAACCTACCTTCCCTGCCTACCCTGCCTAACCTGTCTACCCTGCCTACCCTGGCTACCTTGGCTACCCTGCCCCAACCCTGCCTACCCTGGCTACCCTTCCTACCCTGCCTACCCTGGCTACCCTGCCTACCCTATCTACCCTACCTACCTACCTTCTAATTTTTATCTATCATCAATAGTTTTCTCAGCGCACGCCAAATAATGTATTTTATTGGCAACATTTTGCTACCTTGGGTTACGTTATTGCAATTTTCATAAGGATCTCTATTTTTTTTGAAAATATATTATTACCTATGACACTCAGGTACGATGTAGCTTTCTACTAGTGAAAGAATTTTCAAAATCGGTTGATTTTTTATCTGGGACAGTTCAGGAAAATCCCAATCCTTAAAAGATTAAGAAAGTTTTTCTGTATTTAGTACCACTGAGTTATCACAACCACGTGTACCTTTAACGATGTCAACCTTGATATCGGAGAAATTACTATGAATTATTAAGTGCAGTTGTCGGTAAGCAATTTTCTTTATTGCCCCGACTTTCCCAGTAACCTTGAACATGGTACTATGAGCCATTTTAATGAATTCTTGGAAATTATATGCAGAGTGCCCTGAATGTTTGATGCAGTCAGTCTTTGTGCATTTGAGATGATAAACTTTACGTGACTTTTGTAGTTAAATTAGTTTGTTATGGGTGCATCGTATTTATTTAGGATGGAGGGATGACTGACTTCTCATATTTAGCAAGAAAGGACCCTTGGCTAGGTCATTAAATAATTTTACAAGGTGCTTGAGAGAAAACTTTTTCTCATTTTAAAAATTATGATCTGCAGAAGTGTATTTACTTTTAGAAGTATCTACCACTTGTGTTATTTCTATTGTTTAGAATTATAGATTGTCAAATAAAATGAATTAGCAAATTAACACCTCTACCAACGGCCGCTGACCGTCCTGGTCAGTTGTAGTTACTAGAGATGAAAGGTTTTATATTATTGGTGTAATTGATACCCGTCACGTCTACCAACTATTATGTTCTTTTGACTGAATACGTTGCAGTAACAACAGCTAGATATAAAACAACACAAGTATCTCAAATCAATTATTTTCTTTACCATTTCCCATTCCCAACGAATCTCAAAAGAAAACCAACTGCCATATTTCTTCGATCACACACAAATGATTTGCAAACATTCGCCTTCACTTAAACGTAGCCTAGCGGAATGAAATGCAAATATTTGCCATGTGACGTCACAAACACAAACACTGTCTTTAGCGGTATGCATCGATGCTGCGTCTCCTCTGCCGTGAGATATACGTTACATACCGTCTCTATCGGGACCCTATTTATTTTTGCTGATAGTACTTTTGCATATCTTTTTGGGGGAGGCCTATGTTCAGCAAGAGATGTCTTTCGGTTATTAAATATTTGTTAACTAGCTTCTATCAGCGGCTTCAACCGCATGAATGTCGATTTTTTTTTCATTGGAACATACCCGTATAAAAAGTCTGATTCTAGCAGTATTTGTTTATGCTGATAATACTTTTGCATATAGGTACATATTATTTTGACGTTCAGATGAATTTTATTTCTACTTGCTTATGCCAGCGGCTTCGCTTGTCAAGATAAAAAGTATCCTATATCTTAATCCAGGCCAATCTAGCCGTGTGCATAGTTTGATCCAAATCCTTTCTTTCTTCTGCAGGTGTACCACAGGGGGGCGTTCTATCTCCTCTTCTCTTCGCTATTTTTATTAATTCTATTTCCAATGCACTTCTCTCGTCCTACCACCTGTACGCTGACGATCTGCAAATATATTCTCAAGCTCCGGTAGAAGAATTGTCTGAGGCAGTTAATATGGTCAATAAAGATTTGGCTCGTATTTCTGAGTGGAGTTTGGCTCATGGTCTGAAAATAAATCCTACGAAGACTCAAGTCATTGTTGTCGGTAGTCCTAGGTTGCGCTTGAAAATTAACTGGTCGCAGCTCCCCCGGATTGTCTTTGATGGCTCAGCTATTTCATACAGCGACTCAGTGAAAGATCTGGGTATTTTAGTAGACAAAGACTTTTCGTGGGGTCCTCAACTGCAGGAAGTTAGCCGCAAGATGTTTGCGTCTGCGGGGTCTTTGCGCAGACTGCGCAATTTCCTTCCAACTGCCACCAAAACTGCACTCGCCGAATCCCTCCTTCTCCCAATCCTTGATTATGCCGATGTCAGCTATTTAGACCTAACTGAAGTGCAGCTAGATAAGCTTGAGCGACTCCAGAACTTTTGTATTAGATTCATATTTGGTTTACGCAAATATGACCATGTTTCCGAATTTCGAATTAAGCTCAAGTGGCTGCCAATCCGCTTTCGCCGGAATGCCCATATTTTGTCATTACTCTACAGTATTCTGTTTATTCCTACAACCCCCACGTATCTCAAAGAACGATTTAAGTTCCTTCATGACACACATTCTAGACACTTGAGATCATCGGAGAATTTGAATCTTTTGATGCCTGCTCATTCCACTAAGTTTTACGACAAATCGTTTACGGTCCAGGCTGTGCGATTGTGGAATGAGTTGCCGTTGTCAGTTAGACAAGCCCAGTCACTGGTTTCTTTTAAAAACCTGGTTAAAAACCATTTCCTTTCTCTCTAACGCTTTTCTATTCTGATCGAATCGCTGTCATCATTATTTAACCGTTTTTCTTTTTGTTTCTCTCTCTTTCTATAAATTTCATGTAATATTATGTATGCTTATATATAGGTTTATGTATAGTATTTATTATAGTAATATAATCTTGTATATATTTATGTTTTTATCTAATAGCAGTACACCGCAGACTACCCCCCTTTTTTATTTTAAGTTTTTTTTCAGTCCATCCAAAGGTTGTCTGGTAGATATCGCTGTCAGCGATAAGACCGCCTTTGTACCCGTTTTTATATGTTTTTCTTGTAATTGTTTATAATTTTATGGTGTACAATAAAGTATATTCTATTCTATTCTATTCTATTCTATTCTTTCTGCCGTTCAGATACAAAAAGGTTATATATTTTCGCATTTATAATATTAGGATGAATAGCAAAAATGGCTGAATATCCGGTGGCGGTATCTCAAAATGCAGGATATGATTGAGAGGAATTACACCGTAATTAAAGGGCTTCGGATTAAATCGCTTATTTGAACTATGAAATTATTCTCCCCAAAACCAATTATGGACTTCAAAGATTGTGTTTGCGTTTCTGGAAAATTATTATTGGTAATTGGCCCCGTGTTATCCGACCTTCCAATAAATTCTTCTTAGTTAACTATGATTTAATGTTACGCAAACGCAAAGTAAGAAAAATAATGCGCACATTTTCTATTAAGAAATTGGTTTTCCCACGGCTTCGCTTCTTAGGTACTTTCATCAAGAACCGTGTCTCACCGATAGTGTAGCTACCTGAATTAGAAGTGAAAATATTTGAAATGTATTCAATACTTCGCTGCTATAACAAAAAATACGTCTTATAATAGGTATTAGTTTAGATGTGCTCAAAAAATACAGAATTGAAAGAAAGAAGAAAACACATTTATTTGTCACAAGCCTCTGGAGCACGCGATATAAAAAAGACAACTTAATACTAAACAACAATAAAAAAGAGGAAAAACAATATAAAAACCATTGTGTGGCGGCTGCGCCAAATAGGACCAGTTCAGCAAAATGTCACGCAACTGGTGCCCGACGCTGGTTTTCAACTGGACCTGTGACTGAGACGTGACGGACGTAAAGCAGTTTTATAGTGATATAAAGTGTATGTAAAACCAGTACTTACTTACATAAAAGATAAAAATAGATGTGTATATTACAAAATTAAAATTACAGATACTTTTCTTAAAAATAATTCTCATTGTATATATAATTTACCCTAAATATCTAACGCTATATAAGCACAATTTTAGAACATCACGTATTCAGGTGGACGCTGGCCGTATCGGCATAATCCCTTAGTGGCCCTTGGCCGAATGCCATGGATGGGGAAAAGATGGCGCAGCCTCATTTGTAACTGACTCGCCGATATTGCATGTGTTGCTAAGGTAGAACAACATCGGGACTCAGTCTAATCTAATATTATAATAAAAGGTTATAAACAAAAAAACTTAATTCAAAAAACCAAAAAGCCCGATTGCTTAAAAAGACGTAAACAAGAAGAAAATCATGCTGTGCAGTCGGAGGACTCTTATCTGGTTTTGGTCAGCCAGCTCGCGAATCCTCTGACTCCACAGCATGATTTTCTTCTTGTTTCTTACGTTTTTTTAGTTCGCTTTTTAAGCAGTCGGGTGTTTAGATTTTTTTATTTACTTAAGTTTTTTTATCTATAACTTTATAGTTAACATTTTCTTTGTCGTATTAGGTACATTTAAACATATACGTGTATATTTTTGAAATCACCTCTTAAATCCTTTATTTTGATACCACACACGATGGGTTTGCAAGAAAAAAAAATAGAGCCCCACACTCGCAAGGTTAAGACGAATAGTTTGACGTAAGAATCATCAAAATCGGCCAACGCGTTTGGTCTCTAGAACGCCACATAGGAACAAACATACATACATACATACATAGACTGATAAACAGTCCTTCGGCAGTCGGTTAAATGTCTAGGCTTCATTTTATCCCGAAAAGTTATATAGTTCCTGTGGGGTACCTACGCCACAGAAGTGAAGCCGTGAAGTGCTAGTTTAGTTGAAGTATATCAAAGTACTTATACCACAAACTCGATCGACCTTGGCCTCCATTAGTCTAGCATCAGCAAAAACCAAATATCTTCAGGAGGTTATCCATTAGCAACATATTTTAACGATCAGCCACGCCGAGTTGGTGGCGAAACACCTTTATCTAAAGAAATTTAGTAACTTTGGTGTATATGTTAAGCACTATAGTCGTGGAATCTGAATAGTTTCCAAGAATTTTGTCTAGCAGTGCCTGTCCTTGACCTGAACAATCTTGTAACCAATATTGGCCATTAATGGCTGTCTGGCGGTGAATGCCTTTATAGATCAATCAATAGACTAAACATTAAAGAGAACACGTCTTTGATAGATGGAAAACCACAAGCCAGACCAATGATTTCAAAGAATTCTAAAATCGATTAAGCTCTATCAATTTCAATCAATAAAAAAGCTGGCCAAGTGCGAGTCGGACCCGCGCACGTAGTGTTCCGTACGATTATCGCAAAAAAGAGAAAAAAAACGCGTTTGTTGTATAGGAGCCCCACTTAAATATTTATTTTATTCTGTTTTTAGTTTGTTGTTCATGCGGCAACAGAAATACACCATCTGTGAAAATTTCAATTGTCCAACTAACACGGTTCATGAGATACAGGCTGGTGACAGACGGACAGACAGACGGATCGTGGATTAGTAATAGGATCCCGTTATTACCCTTTGGGTACGGAACCCTAAAAACTATAGTCTGACTAGCTTTTCCCGCGGTTTTGATTCCGTGGCCTATTTATTTAACAAGACGTGCATTTTTCTGTGGCCAACCTTGGCCGAAGACTTGGACCAAACATCGTCACATATGTGTTTTATCTATTTTACGAGTTGTTCTTTATGTGGAAGAACATTGGCGACGCCATTTTACTGCGGACCAGGGCGCATAAATCAATCGGGGGTGACTTGTTTACGTTTTATGTACTTGGCTTTCAGATGGGTAAGTAGGAGTGGCGGAATGTAAAGAATTGGAAATACAAACGGAGAAAATCTTGTAGTATATGTTTCTGTTGTACGGTGTAAATGGGAACTGTGAATGAGACATTGTATGTATGTACTTACAAGTTAAAGCTATACTAGAGTTGCTCTTGTAAAGGTGACAAGGAGAGAGTCAAAAAAGTTGGTAATTTTTAGGGTTTTACTGAAACTCCGCGGTCCGTCTGCCTGTCTGTCATTCACTAGGCTGTATCTCATGAACACAATAGCTAAACAGTTGAAATTCTGGGCAAAGGTGTCCGCCAAGTCCTTCTAGACATTCTTTTACCGCGCCATCTTGAACCAGAATTAATGAATTTCTTAATTGCAATTACCCTCTGCACTAACAGTTTGACCCAACACGTGAAGAGTGTCAAGTAATTATATTTTTACAACATAAAATATTAATAATTTACGATTCAAAGAGATTAAACATTAAAAAATAACAAGATTAAAATTAAACGAACAACCAAGAAATATAATACTAAAAACATTATTTAATAATTTAATGTAGGTGATAATATTAATTATAATATTTTTTCCCCTTCGTCCCTTCTACCATCGGATTTCTAGACGCGCTGCAAGTTACCATCCTTATCTGGTTGTCATTCCACCAATTCGCACCAATCATTTCCCAATATCCTTCATAATGTGCACATCGAATAAGTGGAATTCACTACTTGCGTCTGTTCCGAACGCATTCAAAATTTTTTGAATCTTTTCAAAGTTAGATAGAACAGGCTTCTTCTGGGTAAGCTCACTCCATTGTCGACTCTGTCTCTGTCACCTATGACTTAGAGTCAAGAGCAAACCCATCAAAAATAAAAAAGTAAATTTGGTAGGTTGGTGTTGGTTAGTTCGTTCGACCTTACCTACATACCGGGCCTACATACGCTTTAGTGCCGTAAAACGGTAACTTTCTAAAGCATACTCCTCGGTAACAGCTAGGTTAAAAGGTTTGAAAAAAATATATATTTATTATTGATTCATGTACATAATTTTGAACACAAGGTTTTTTCGTATAACTAATAGATTTGCTTTAAAAATAGTAGTTTATGAAACTGTTGCATAATGAGGGGTATTAAAACATGAGTGTGTGTTTAAAAACCGAGCCGTAGGCGAGGTTTTTAATAGCTTTCACACGAATGTTTTAATACCTAGTTATGTGCAGTTTCATACACTACTTTATCTACACTCATAAATTGGGATTGAACCTACTAAATACCTCTTTTTGCATTTTCCATGCCATAAAATCGTGATAGCATTTGTCATATACTTTTCTCGACTTTGCTGGTAATAAATTAAGAGTAATTTCCTTCGCCGCATCTAAAATATCGGGCGGAGTCAAATTTTCTTCACATTCACTGATATCAGACATTTCACACACAATAATTTAAATAACTCATGAAATTCAGTACAGCAAGCAAAACTTGCAAAACGTATGAATGGCGCCAAAACCCAGCACATCACCGCACCGCGCATGCGCTAAGGCTTAGCACGCACTGCGATCTTTATTAGCGCGATTTTTTTCCGCCCAGTCTGCGACCTATCTAATTGTATGAAGTTGTTCGCATCGGTAACGAAATCGTGCGGAAATAATTCCGCAAGAAATCCGTGTTTTGCCACAGAATCCACCGCACCACGGCGCGAATTTTATTCGCCCGAATATTTTGAGCTCTATGAACAGTTAGAAGGAAACAAAATTCGCGCGAATAAAAATCACAGTGCGTGCTATGTCTAAAGCGGGCTTTGTCATAGACAATTTAAAATTGGAATCAAATCTTTTTATAATAGATACTATAAAATGGCATTACAAAAAAAATATTGATGGAATCTCCTTAGTGATTAACTTCTTGGATTTGTCCTGTATCGTAATAGAAAAAAAATTGTTTTATAGCATTATTTTGTTAGAGAAATAGTGTTATAATAAGATTCTATTTTTAAATTTCGGTATTGTGTTTATAAAGTATGCCAATATAAACTCGTTTTGAATTTTATAATTCGAATATTACGATATGAGAGTAGATAAAAAAATTAACAACACGATATTTTTTCGCAACTTTTGGAAACTCCTCCAAAACGACTTGGATGTTTAAAAATATTTTTATACAGAAAAATTGATGGCTGGAATTTCTTCATACCTAACATAGCATATGTAAATCAAATAATATTTTGCAAACAAAGCTGTTCAAAAGGAGGTTCAATTTTGAATTTTTGGCATCGAGCGGGCGCACGGCCAGTACTGCGTTACATTGGGGCGTATATATCACCTTAACAAGACCTACAAGAAGCTGTAAACAAGTGGCATTCAATGTCAGCGAAGACAATAATCGAGATGTAAGGGATTAATCGCGTGATTCATCGATATCGCTTGTCAATCCCATACAATTTTGCCTTTTTACTTCGCTTTATCTTTATGATCTTGATAAGAGGTCCTAGACAAGTGACATTCTATTAGCAATAACTATTGTTGAAAAGTCCAAAATAAGACTCATTTTCACATTTTGGCAGTCGTATTCGATAATAGTACATTATGGTACAAGTGTGTAACGTTGGTGATTACCGCTGAGGCGCCATTGAGACCCGAGCCGTTAGGTGAAGGTCTTAAGAGAGCCGAGGACGGTAATCATCAATACACACGTGTCTCATACGACGTTTTTCAACACACTTGTGAAGAAAATAATACAAAAAAATCATTTCCAACAGTGAAAACGAGTTGTGAATTTTTTTTTATCAATGGCGGGCAAAATTAATCAGTTTTCCTATGCACGCGCATCTAACAATGGCGACCGGCCATAGACTAAAAAAAATGAGTTATCTTTTTTTTGGCTTTTCGCGGATAGCGTTTTAACCACGTACAAAATGGGGTATTTCAAGTTTTCTTTATCACAGAGAAAAACAAAAGTTATATTTAAGTGAAAGTTTTATTTATTAAACACGTACAAGTTGAAATTATCTTATTAAATACGAAGTTGCATGAAATGTGTTGCATTTGTACTATTGAGCACGATCTTTTTTGTATCGAAACTTTTTTAAGAACAAAGCAACTCAACCAATAAATTAAAAAAAAAAAACTCTTTATCTCACTTGTGAATAATAGTAATGAAAAAGTCACAGTTTGATAACAGGTGTCATTATGTGCCTAATTGCGGTGAAATTAGAGCCACTTTATGAGCAAGTGTGTTGAAAAAAAATTACTTTGCATAACTCCTTTTTCACGCACTTGGAAGTAATTCTCTCTTTACCAAAATCTGTTTTGACTGTCAATATTATTTTTAAATCTTCTTCTTCTTTTCGTGTGAGGATGTGGCCACCTGAGTTAATTAAGCCGCCTCTGACTTGGCTATTTCAGACTTACATTAACTATATAAGTCTAGGTTTCCTCACGATGTTTTCCGTCACCGTTGCCTGTGATGTCCAAGATAAACATAGAAAGTACATATGCATTTGGAAAAGTCACATTGGTGCTTGCCCGGATTTGAACCTACGACCTCAAGCACGAGAGGCTAGGTTATTACCACGACATTTTTTTAATTTTTTTTAGGCTCGCGTTTGATCATTATTGATTCAGAAATACCTAGCCATAAGGATTGCCACATGTAAGGTTTGGTATGTCAAGCTTTAACCGTACCTATCATATCTGAGTTTCTATTATTATCCACATTATCTAATAGTCCCCATTCTATGCATAACAAATATGTATTTATCTGCATACACTCAAATGATTATATCATAAAGCACTATTGAAGCGAAGCTCAGTGATCACGTACTGCCGTGCATAGCGAGGCTCAGGGAAGACGCTTCTCAGTCTCCCCAGGGACGAGCCCTAACAGACGTTGCACAGAGGGGGTTGCGGAGTGGTATTTTAAGTTCCAAGCGCTGATGTTAAGTGTGGTAAAATCCCACACATTTCCTGGTCTTCCCCCAAAAGTCCATACGCCTTTTGAAGGTTTCCCCCAGGAAACAAAAAAAAAATCCTGTTCTAAGCATCCAAATCTGTTCAGCCAAAAAACGTCCAATCAAACAGAATTTCACTGTAATTAAGTAGAATAGTTTTCGGAGGTATTGATAACTTGAATTAATGTTAATGTATTTTTTTTGTTTCAGGTAAATATTCGATTGAAACGGCTGTTTGTACCCACGATCACTCATCACGAAGTAAGACTATTTTGCCCTTTATAACGCAACAGACTTTCTATAACAATCCGAAGGATTATTGAAGGAAATTCTTAAGCATTGCTTCTTATTATGTTTATATTTTTTGTTTTTGCTCGACAACATAAAGAACGCAAATCACCATCTTCTGCCCCTATCCCATGTTACTTGGGATCGGCGCCACGTTTTCCTCTTCCATAACTTCCCCTGTCCCCCGTCACGCTATCACTGACTCCATTTTCTTTCATATCACTCCTCACACAGTCCATTCATCTTTTCTTTGGCCGTCACCTCTCTCTCCACCCATCCACATTTATATTCATAACTCTTTTAGTAACATGCGTTTCATCCCTTCTCAGCACACGACCATAACGCAAATAATGTTGTTAGTTTCTATTCAAGACATCTGAAATCGAAGTTAACTCAATAGATTTCTTTATCCAAATTCCTACATCCATTAGCGACAACTTAGAGTACATAGTTTGATCTTTACGGCTAGCGAAGTTGTGGCCACCGATTAACATAGCCGGCACCAACAACGTTGGTTTACAGCTCCAAACGTGGCGATATGTACGTATATGTACTGAAAAGAGCTTGTTTAGGGTTTTTATTTACATAAACAATTGCATAGTTTTGTTTTGTAATACTAGGATAAAGTATGTAATGAAGAAATGAAACTATAGCTTCTATTAGTGAGAAGGGCTTCTAGACAAAGTGATATATAAACCGGCCAAGTGCGAGTCGGATTCGCGCACTAAGGGTTCCGTACCATTATCGCAAAAACGGCAAAAAATCACGTTTGTTGTATGGGAACCCCAATCAAATATTTATTTTATTATGTTTTTAGTATTTGTTGTTATAGCGGCAACAGAAATACATCATCTGTGAAAATTTCAACTGTCTAGCTATCACGGTTCATGAGATACAGCCTGGTGACAGACAGACACACTAAAAAGCCTACTACTACGGAACCCTAAAAAGAAAGGAAACGTTTTTAACTGTCACAAAACGACATACATTATAATTACTTGCTTACGAATTTTTTGACGCCCCGTAATTGTACATATTATTATTCTTTATTAAGTTTTAATATTAGTTTGTAAATATTATTGTACATATACAAATAAATTACAAACTTGCTTATGCTTTTATATATTAGGATTTTATCAGCGCTAACGATTGTCACAAACTCAAAAAGTTACCTAATATGCGCTACCAAAAACTCATGTGATAATTCCCGAACATTTTGGCGTTGATCATGCGAGAGCTCAAGGTTAGGGGACAGACCCTGTGCTAAACATGAATCTTCCAATAATCGGGCAATGATCACAGGGAAAATAACTTAATTTGTATATTAGTTGACGAAGTAGTCATTGCAGTTTAGTGATTAGCAGACAGTAAGACTATTCTTTCCATTTTAAAGCGCAACCTCTGGGATGGATCTGCCAAATACCAGCTTGATGCACCTGAGTCGATTGCACGATGCACTGGTCGCGTCAAAGCTCCACCAGAGCCCCGAAAATCGACGCCGAATTGCCAGCCTGTCGGTTTTTTATCGGTTACATTTCGGGGAGTGTGTGATGGAACTGCACAATTTGATTCCGCCTAGCTCTTTCTATCATCGGACTACAAGACGTACGGCCATGCACCATCAGTACATGGTGGACATCCCACCCATACGCACAAAGCGTTTTTCTAATACTTTTATTGTGCGCACAGCTAACGAGTGGAATTGCCTGCCGGAGTCTTTGTGCCCTGATACTGATAGCTACAACCTTGGGGTCTTTAAGTCAAGAATGAAAAGGTTACTTTTAGGCAAGCGATATAGTGCGAGATAGTGGTGAAATCGAGCCTACAGATAATAAGAAAATAAAAACATTATCTCTATCACTTATTGCCGATTACGAAGTTACGACAGCCACGAAAGAAGCAGCCCTCTTTCTAGAAATCCTGCAAATTCTTTCATATTGCTAACCCAACGGCACATAATACAATACTTCCCAATAAACCTCTTCCCAAAACGTTGTACGCAACACTTTTTATTACAACAGCAAACAGAATATAATAGAAAAGTTCTGCTACAGAATAGACCCTATACTCGTATATGTGCGGAATTGCCCCCCGCGCTCGAATCTCATTCGAATACTGAGAACACATGACACTGTCTGGAATAGTGTGGCTGCGACCTGTGCCTCTACCACGATGCCAAAATGGCGGCTGAATCGTTCGTTCATCATTTTTGAGGGTAGATTTCTTGGAAATCTTCTTGGTACTTGAACTTGTATTTGAACTGTAGTTACAGCTTTTCCTAATTTTTCTAGGAATACAGGTTGCTATGTTGTATTGCTTTGTTTTGTTTCTTGGAAATACAAAAAATAAATATACAAACGGAATTTACGACAATACAGATAGGCTGAAACTTTTGAAAAGGAACAAAAAGAGAAAATAATTTAAGAACCTTTACCAAGAAGATGGATCCCGCAAGCAAATTCCTTATAACAGCCAAGTACCTAAATAATAATTTGACATGGTTGTTCCACCACTATTCATGGTGAAAGATCCACTATTGGGCAATGATGTTAATATATACTAAGGTAGATATGTTTTACCGACGTCTACGCGGCTATACAAACACAAGCTAACCAGCTTGAATGAACTCAGTCCGTCCTGCGTCGCCGTCTGGCCGCGACACGAATGTACGTTTGAACAGTATGTTTATCTCTTTCTGACAACGGGGTCCTATTTATATTTCTGTGATCTTTTAACCTACTCAGTGAAGTTTCATAGGTCCTATGTAAGAAGCTAAAGTAAAATATCGCCATGTTTTTCTTTCTTTATAATGAGTATGACGTCTCTATTGGTAAAATCTCATAGCTATCGGGTGAACCCTGGGTAGTCAGCCTTTTCCTACTGATCCTTCTGTCTAATTTATTCACCACGGAATGAGCTAATTGTAGACTGCAACGTGAACGATTCTCGTCCAAAATGCAGTGTTGTCGATATTGCCACGGTACTCCCCCAATAGCACAACATATTCCATTTTTTGGCGATAGCCGGGTTTCCCAGCGGTTCCTCGTTACAGAGGAAGCTCGTAAAAAAGCAATTCCCACCACGTCAAATGGATTGATTTACGATACGACCCCTTCAAGTGTATCTTGGAAAGTTAAACAAAAGGGCATCTCAGTGTTGAAGGATAAACCTTTACTTAGTAAATAAGATATTAGACTGAAGTTCAGTGGATTCCTTGCAAATGTAAGAAATGCTAGGGATTTTTATTTTGCTTAAGTTGATATGCAAACATACTTGGCAGTCGTTTCTATGTTATGTTTCCTTGTGTCAAATCAAACCAAAATTTCTTTATTCAATTAGGCCATTAAGCGGTGCATTCGAAAGTCGAAAAAAAAATTATAATAATAATTGATTCTACCGGTCATTCGGAAATGTAGCTTGTTATGGAAAAGAACGGACAACAAACTCCACAGGAACTCATTAAAAAAAAAAGTATTTTTCAAGTATTTGGTTGCATTATTCTTGTTGGAAATATGCATACATGTGAGAACAATGTAAAAAAAACGCACTTAAAAGCGTCTAGATTAAAACAAACAATTAAAAATACAATAAATAGGTAATTAAAAACAGGCGGAGGCAACTTAGTTATGACCAATCCCAACTCCACCAAACACGAACATGACACATGGATCGGCACCACTCAGCTCAACCATCATGACGGGAACCGAATGATCCAACACATGTGCCACCATCAGAGAGAGCATGACATTCTATCAACTGCCAGGGCACACTGAATGCAACGAACGACACATACACGTACACACGTGTACATAATGGGGCTGGTAATGTTTTGCTGATTTAAAACAACCCTCTGTTACCATTTTTAAATATTGTTTGTTTTTGAAGAATTTGGGCGTCACAATTTCAAATTACAAGGAGGATGGAAAACATAGTGAGAAAAGTAGCATTACCTATAACCAAAAATTCGAAGACAGGTAATAGACAACCAACTCGCACTGAGCATGGGGGATTACCGTCCACTTCCTTTTACACATGGGAGGCTCAGTAGTGGGGACATTACAAGCTGTTATGCTCATTTTAATTTAACACAACTTGCTTCATTACTCAATAAATACTTTGCATACAAAGAACTAAGTTTACAAACCTCGAAATACCAACACAAAGCTCACTGCCATTTCAAAAACTAGTACCAATGTGACGCTTAAGTATCATAATGGTGCACAAGCAGGACAGTTTGCCGGACCATTGCTTGGCAACACTGCAACACGGCGGCCATTCGTTCCAACAGTTAGCTCTTACTACTAGCACTGACAACACTATCTAAATGGTGATATCAGAACAGTGCTACTTGAAACAGACCACAGTACAATGAATAGATAACAGAACTTATAAATAGGTACAGTACAACTATTTTCCTAATGTCCCTCGGCAATCATCGCAATTTTTTTATTTTGAGCTCTCTCGTCTACAGAAAAATTCATAATCAACTAAACATACTTGATCTGAAAAAATGGGCAATTAAACGAAAACTTACAGAGTGGCTACTTCAACAAGACTATGCTCACACAGAAACAATATTAACCTACATAACCTAGCACACGCACATACATGCACCTCACACACACATGCACCCCACACACACACACGTACATACATGCACCACACACACACACGTACATACATGCACATACACGTACACACATACACACTCACAAAAATTAAGTTCATTCTAATTTATTTTATTTAAGTTTCTTAGCTGTATTTATTTACATAGATAAAAGTATATACAGTGCATAAAATACTTAAAAAACTAAGACTACAAACATATACACTTTAACCAAAAACTTCTTACTAACTAAAACTAAAATAATACACAACTAAAATATAGCGTCGAAAAACTTCTCCACATCGTTGCCCACTGGTAATGTACCTAAAAGGCTGGCAGCATTGCCACGTTGTATGGCAATGCTTAATCTCTAACCAAGATAAAAGCCAGCCCTTGGGTCACGCGAAGTGTCAACTAGGCGTTTGGACAGATCTTTAAACAAAGCGTGAGCATTCATTCGGACCCCACGGACCAAGAGTTTCAACCCCAATCGGCTCGAAAATATAACTACCGATGAGGTTGTTATATTTCCGCCGTTTGAGGTTCTCTGCTGCCGCAGCGGCAGCGCCAGTACAGCTCGACGAACTCGGAAGATGGGATGGAGCAAAAGTATCGACACAAGTAGCGTCCCACACTAAAGGCCTACCCATCTTCCATGGAAACAAAGACATCCTGTCCGGTCTTTTGCCATCGTCACGTGCCAGGCCATGGGGTTCTAATACGGCCGGAACACCGATGGTGACGAGAGTACGTCGGATGATGTCGTTTAAGTTTCCGTGCTGAGCGAAGCGACCCGCACTTCGGCTGCATGAAAGACCGTGGTGACCGAGGCTGCTGACAACTTCGCCACAGTGGCAACGATGTGGAGTACAACAAGGAGCGCCAAGACGTAAGGAAGCAGCGAGGCGGAAAGTAGTGTCGTCAAACAAGGTGCCTATGTTCGACGACGGTATTGCGTGAAGCCAGAGGCCCGACTCATACTCACCCACAGCCAGCAGGCGAGCGCGCTCGGCAGGAGTGGCAGAAGTGGCAATTAGGTGCTCCTGAACTGCTCTGCAGAGCGGCTCATTCCGCCGTCACTGGGAAGATGGGTAGTCGGGGGGATTACATTTCGGGCAAGTGAGTCTCCAAGCATCAATAGCCTCGGTGAAGCACGGCATATCAAAATTAATCAGTATGGGAGCTAGGATATTCCTGATTAATTTCTCAGTACCGTGGACCGAGGATATAAATGCCGGTAAACTAAAACTTGAAATTTTGTGGATTTCTCTTAGTTTATTCGTCCGTCCACTGTTTCTTAAGATACAGGGTATACCCTAGTTTAAGAGACAGGGTAACGTAAATTGTCAACAGATGTACCATGTACTTACATCAACATGTTCTACCATATAATTATTATACTGTAGGTACTTTCATAACCTTGTATTTCTTACTTGTAACTATTTATATAAGTTTTGTTTTTCTCACCATCTCTACCTTTTTGATCAATAAACAAATTATTTATTTTAATATTTATTTCTGAGTACAAACGAATGCTAATTTCTATGTCCATCAATTATTAGCTTTATCGTGTCTAATAATTTGAATTTTGAACTAAGTACTTTATTATTTTTTTGATTTGATTTCCGTGTAAATTTAAATAGCTGTAAAAATAGCAGCTTTCCTCCCATTTTAAGAACAAATTACAATAGGTTAAAAGAGTATTAACAACTCTATTTAGTTCCAAGTTGATTGAGAGCGTCCGGTCTGCACCAAGTGCAAAGGGTAACTGATAGAAATCCGACGACTGACGAAACACGAAGTTTGCCGAGAGACATTAAGAAAATGTTTGAACTGGTACTGTATGTCATGATGCAGCTATGGCTTTTACCAAATGTTCACTAAGCAACTTTGCCTTGTTAGATACAATATCCACGTTTCGGGTTTCTAACCACATCTCAAATTGACAGATTTGTCAGGTTTGCATCATTTTCTTGATCAAGTAACTAAAACAACTGGGTGAAATGCAGCGTCCGTTAACCGACCCAGGTCTACACATAAATTTTCATCCTTATTCATTTGATCCGAACATACTAAACATCAACTTACTCATTATAATATTTCAATACAGCGCATTTAACCAGATTAGAAGCTGACCTATATCCGCAAAAGGTCGTCCAAAGGATTAAATAGTACCAGGAAAGCAGGCAGCAGTAGGAGGTATTTAGGCACTATTAGCATTACAAGGTGATCCCAAATCTGCTACTGTATCCATTGCCACCTTGCAAGGGGCATGAACAATTGAATATGCAGAAACCAAGTCTTTCCATCCTCATGCCTTTGATACATCCAACTATATTAACAACAACTACAGCTATCATACAATAAGGAGCATTTAACCAGATTAGAAGTTGACCTACATCGCCACAGGTCGTCCAAAGGATTAAATAGTACCAGGAAAACAGGCAGCAGTAGGAGGTGTTAAGGCACTATTAGCATGACAATTCACAAGGCGATCTCAAATCCGGTGGTTTACTATAGGCTGGTCGCTTATCATCCAGTGAGTTGTCACAGCCGACTTATGGTAATGAATGGCCCATTGTTAACACTTCTATGCCATGGACTGGCGGGCGACCTGTGAGGTAGCGTTTATATTGGGGGAGCAGGCGGAAATCATCCGAAAGCACAGCGGTTAGTTAAGTGTTTATATGACGCGAAATTTTTGGTACAATTTTCACTTACATCGGGCAAATGAGATTAATTCGGCCAATAAGTAAAATCTTACACAAATAATTATTATAAAGCTGGAGAGTTTGTTTGTTTGTTTGAACGCGCTAATCTCAGGAACTACTGCTTCGAATTGAAACAATATTTTTGTGTTGGATAGTCCATTTATCGAGGAAGATTATAGGCTATATAACATCACGCTACGACCAATATGAGCGGAGCATAAATGAAAAATGTTGCAAAATTAATCCTTTTTGTGAGCTTCCGTTGCGTGCGCTGCGTTATCAACCATGCACCTATGTAGTGTAGGTAGGGTAGGTAGGTAGCCAGATGACGGGAGCGAAGCCGCGTGGGACAGCTAGTAAAACTATAAAAGTGCGTTTCTTTAGTACAGTCACAATACACATCAGTCATAGGTGATGATAATATTCAATGAATATGGAGTTCCGATACTTCATAATTTCTCCACAGTTATAAAAAGTTTTGAAATTGTACAAATATATCTTTAGCTATATTTTTATACCCAAGCTCGCTATTTACATAGCAAATATAACAAGGAAACGACAACAACATAAATTCCCACGTTTAATCCGTGTTCGTGTGCCCTGATCAAATAAAGCTTTTAAATAAATCTCTATCATCACCAAGTTGGAACTCTTTTATATGAATGAAAATGAATATTACGACCTGTTTGTTCGAGACAGCGCTGGAGAAGAATATTTGGTGGTCTTCGCCCAGCTAAGACTGCAAACAAAAAGCTGGACGAAAAATGCTTGTTATTATGAGTACTGCTTTAAGATTTTGGGGGTTACTGCAAGCCTGATCAATCATCATCATCTCAGCCGAAAGACGTGCACTGCTGGACATAGGCCTCCCCCAAGCGTCGCCACATTGACCGATCCCGTGCGTCTCGCATCCAGCGCCTTCCCGCAACCTTAACCAGCCTGATCAATACAATAAAGTTATTGTCAAATTTCAAGTTTGGTTAGGTTTCTTTTTTTTTGAGTTTTTTTTTGCTCTTGACTCTAGTCTAAAATATATAAAGGTCACAGGAGACAGATAGGTGGTTGTAATCTGCCGAATGCACTTTTTTTAATATTTGTTTCCTCAGAACTTTGTACTAGATGTACCGATTTTGATGTTTTTTTTTTAAAGCTGTTGCTTCTCTTGTGGTCCTTTTTTACTGATTCAATCACAACAATTATGTGATTGACTGAAATTTGTTACTACTATTTTCAGAAACAGGAAGTCAAAATCTTAAGTGAACCGAAAAAAAGATAACAATCAAATGCTTTTTAGGGTTCCGTACCCAAAGGGTAAAAACGGGACCCTATTACTGAGACTCCGCGGTCCGTCTGTCTGTCTGTCACCTGGCTGTATCTCATGAACCGTGATATCTAGACAGTTGAAATTTTCACAGATGATGTATGTCTGTTGCCGCTATAACAACAAATACTAAAAACAGGATAAAATTAATATTTAAGGGGAGCTCCCATACAAAAAACGGGATTTTTTTGCCGTTTTTTGCGATAATGGTACGGAACCCTTCGTGCGCGAGCCTGAATCGCACTTGGCCGGTTTTTAAATTTAGCTTTCCGTCTTGCTTTAAACATTTTTTTAATAAGCCCAATGCGGCACAAAGTAAAATGGGAACAAGGGTTGTTGTAGCAGGTGGTGTTCTGTAGATTAAGGGGAAAAGGCATGGGTTTTTGTATGTATGTATCTCCAATGGCACAGACTGGCGACCTCTCTATCTCCACATGATACCTATGTTACCATAGGTATCATGTGGGGATAGAGAGGTCGCCAGTTTGAGACCCGTCAAAGTAAATCACTAAGCACAAACAAATAATTTCTTATCAGAAGAAGTTGTTGAAAAAAAGGCAAATTACGAATATGTTACTACGAAAACACTTTTGATAAAGTTGTTTTTGAACAGATTAAAGTTATGTCTAGACGTTAATACTTATCTCTCTTATTGGTTATCACTTGGTTAATGGCGAGAAAAAATATGTTTTTGACATACAATAAAGTAATTATTATAAACTGATTTATTCATTATCAGCACCTACTTGTATTGTAGGTCACCTACTTAATCACTCGTCTTAATATATAGTGTCATTCGTAAAGTTACGGAAAAACACCAGTCACCTCTATAATCTATACTAATATTATAAAGAGGTGAAGTTTGTGAGTTTGTGACGTTGTAAGGGGTAATCTCTGGATCTTCTGAAACGATTTTGAAAATTCTTGCACCAGTAGATAGCTACATTATTCCTTTCCTTTCCTTCAAAATCGGTTCAGTAGATCCAGAGATTACCCCCTACAACCTCACAAACCCACAAACTTTACCTCTTTATAATATTAGTATAGACAAACCGGCTAATCTTGACTATATCTTTCATTCACTATAATCCGTCTATAATCATCTGCAGCTAAACATTGTGTCATTTAGCTTAATACTAGATCACTTATCCACCAGCTGTCCATCCAGTATCGACTTTAAATTCAAATAACTTTCTACACTAATCAAAATCAAAGTCGATTATTACCCCTTTCCACAGCATGGCGCACAAACAGACAGTTCCAACAATAATCCCAACTGTACTAGATATGAAACTGATATAAACTTTCCAAAGACATTTGAAATGAATTTTCATGCTCCCGCTACAACTTTGCCAAGAAAACCAATATCGATAAGATTCAATATTTGTAGTTAGTAACACTGAGAATAATAGTTTTAGTTGGGGTTGCCATATATATTCCTTAAGGAGTAAGTAGGAGTTTACGTAGTTGGACCGTATTGGCCCTGTCATTTATTATGGGTCGGAAGGGACTACGATGTTTACGGTTCAGACCTCGGGGGTCCAAATCGTGATGATAATCTGACCCTTAGGGAGGTGTGCTCCTTAATCACTCTTTTGAACTGTTCAATTTATTTCCATGGACAGAGTTAACTTGTTAACTTCGTCAATTACTCTTCTATTATAGCCTATCTTATAAGGACTAGTGATAGTTACTGTTAATTGCGCATACGCAGTAATATCATCAATTTATTTTTATATCGTCTACAACTTTATTATTTTCTGACAGACGAAATTGTTTTATCAGAATCCTGCTATTTATACCATATAGACTGTACAAAGGCGTCGCAATTTCATGAACACAGCAAATCTCTAACCCATTAGAAACCGCCCAACACTAAGAACAATAAATCTTCAAGACCGACAATAGTAAACATTGACAACACAACTGATAAAGCTAAAGATTTTATACCAAACATTACTGTTCATGATAACACAGACAACACTCAATCAATTCCTGAACACCACGACAGTCAGGAAAAGCATAGTAAAATCAATGCTAACTCCTTTATCGAACACAAAATGCATTTTCAACTACCGAAATTTTATGGCAAAAGATATTGCTAGCAAGGGGTCGCATTGAATCTCGTTCAAAAAGTCGTCAGCTGTCGGTACGGCACTGATTGATATACGAACCGGAAAATGTAGCACATGCTACCAGAATGATGCGATATATAGAAAAGATTATGATTTGACGGATTCGAGAACAATTGGTGAAGGTACTCGGGGTTTGTGGAGTGGAGTGAGCAATGAGGAAACATTGGATGATTCGGTTTGGTTTGCTGCAATTGTGGGGGATTGAAATTAGTAGACAGATGTAGTGATTAACGAGGAAAATGCGTTGAAGAAACTGGCTAGATAAAGACTTGCCTAGATATGTCGCCAGTTGGTAATGATTCCCAAAATGACGCATTTTGTGCAAGTTAGAGTAAATGAACAAAACTAACAGCATTTCTGTTAACAATTTGTTAGAACAAGTATTGTACAGCTATCAGAATACCGACGCACGGTGCTTCAAACAATGTGTTTCATTACGCAAGAAATAAATGAGAGCTGTTTACTCTGTATTTAATTACTGATACGGAACTAATAAAGCATTTGTTTTGCAAGATTGCTCTGAAAGTTTCGGCCTTATTGCTCTCTAAACATGAATCTGAATTGCTGGAATATAATAAAATTGAAAATTATATTACACTTAGGGACAAAAAAATCACCCTAAGTGTCGCTTAAACGAATTCACGCCCAAAAACGTAATTGCACAAATTCTCTACGTGTGAAATGAGAATATTCCAATTTGTTCGGTGTTACAAACGGGAATGTGTTGATCCCGCCCCAGGGTGCCATAACCACCCTGAATTTATTGTGATTCAGTGCATCAGAGCTGGATGCAGTTTCATTGAGGAATTCCCGAAGCGCATGTGTCGTTTACCTTAGTTGAACACGAAGTTTATTGAATTTTCGGTAGCAGATTTTTGAAATAAGCTTAGCTTGTTGTGCTTTTCGTCACTGTTCTGGTTTGTATTTTACTGTTCCAGGGTAAAATAAGTTTCTTTCCTTATATCTGTCATATTTTATATACTGACGAATATAACCAATAAAAGGGCTCTAACTCTTCAAGGATCTCTTTCCCGTCTGACACAATTTGATCAACTTTTATTCTCAGGTACGCGATACCAATAAAACTGTTTCAGTCTTCCGATGAGTTTATTACACCTTTCTTGTAGTCCTAAACTACTTTACTACCCTTTTCACTTCGCCATGAATAACATTTTCGTGATTAAAATGTTCTTGAAATGTGATTTTCGAGGTTTTATCGTGGGGACTTAAATTTTGTGTACTTTACGGTGCCTGGTTAAAATAAAGAAGACCAAAATGCAATTTCATGCTAGACGCTGTAACTCGTAGCTACTTTAGTACTTATTTTAGCTGGTATAATGTTAGTTGCACGACTTGTAATTTGTGCTGACATGTCGCTAAATCTCCTGTGCACTGTTAGACGCTGGACGATTACACTGGCGTTCCAACGTTTTGCTCAGTGCAGACTATGCTGTGACGTATGTGTGTATAAAGATGTTTTATTTTATGACTGTTGTGGGTCTGTGGAATCTAGTCAAAATGTAGCCTTTTAATATTGTGTAATTCTGAAAACCAACAAATATTTATATTGCGAGTTCCCTTGCTGTAAAAAACTCTTTTGAATTCTTCATGCGTTTTTCTTTCTCAATTTTTTTTCTTAATGGAATTTTTGGAGCTTAAGTAGACTACACAATGGAATAATTTGAATGATATTAAGGTCAAAGATTGCAAACACTTCAGTGCAGAATAACAACTGATAGTTGGCGATTGTTTACTTTTGAATGAATAATGTCGTCACTTTTATTCTTGGGAAGTCCAAGATATGAGATGACATATTTATTTACGTCGATCAAAGGAGCCGTGTAGAAAATTACGCGCCACCCATCTTTCCTTACAAAAGACGTTTAGGTAAAAGGCAACTAGAAAGATTGTACGATACTATTGAAGAGCTCTTCAAAAGGGTTGGGCAGCGCACCTGGCTATGGTACCCCTGATATTGCAGAAATACATAGGCGGGGCGGTGACCAGTAG
The DNA here is from genome assembly GCA_964057195.1 of Orthosia cruda. NCBI lineage: Eukaryota > Metazoa > Arthropoda > Insecta > Lepidoptera > Noctuidae > Orthosia > Orthosia cruda. The sequence continues at coordinate 6,668,580 of OZ059832.1, read as the reverse complement.
TGACCACTTGCTATCACAGGCACACCGCCCGCTTTCGCCTTTATGTTAATGTTCTACATCTGACTGCGAATATGTACAATCTGCACATCATAACTTATGAGAGTGTATTCTTTGGCAGAATGAAGGTAATATTATGTGGGATAATGTACAGGCTGCATCCGGAGTTATTTATTATACGGACCTTGTGAAAACTAGAATAAATTTTCGTGCGTTCAAGTGGTTTTTGCCATACCTATTATTGGAATCAAATTTATAAGCACACAATGTTAGGACCCATTAATATTAATATTAATTTGTATCCGTGGTGCTAGGCAACTGGGCTTATCCCAGTTTTAAACGACCCTTTGTGCCTATTGGCCTTGTTTGTTCTGTCTCCTGCTCGATATGGAGGGAAATGGAAATTAAGTTTTTGTTTTTCTACTCCTCCTTTATTCTTTTCTGATTAATTTCGTTGCGGGATCCAAGACAGTTAAATTCATTCTCCGGAACTTCGTAGAGCTTGATTGCCTCGGCGCTTTTCTGATGGTCGCCACTGTTGATTCTGGCTTTCAGGAGTTGCAGTGGTTTGGGAATAGTGCGGTGGGATTGTCCCAAAAATAAATACCGGCCAAGTGCGGTTCCGTACAAACCTCAGTTTAAAGGTATTATAGACCTGAGTATTTGATATGAATTTCAATTTAATACCTCTACGCGTTCATGAGGAAAGAAGTTTAAAATTATTAAAAATTACGATTTCAAAAATTAATAATACGGTAAAAAATTAATAATAATTATTTATTATTTACGGGTGGGTGTTGTTTACGAGCTGACATATCTGTCTACCCTCTTTCTCACTCGTTTTTCACGCACGAAGCCACTACTACCAGAACTCGTCTCACTACTCTACTCTAGCTCTCAAACAAAATCTAAATATGCATGGTAAATATCCCAAAACAAATATTAATTCTAATACATATATTATGTAATTGCGCGAGGAAATGATCTTTAATCTTTCTCTTGAACACCTCCAGAGAAGGGCTGCCGCGTAGAGTGTGTGGGAGAGAGTTCCAGAGATGCACTGCAGTAACAGAGAAAGAGCCATCATAGCGGCTGGAAGTGTGCCGTGGAGGACGAAGGAGAAAGTCGTGGAGGGGGCGAAGGAGAAACTTACTTCATATTTGATAATTTTATCTCTCAGTACAACGTAATTAATTACTCATTAGGTTCGGCTAGATTACTATCAATGACCAAAAAAAAACTGCAGTATCTTATACTTATATCACGGGATATAATTAAAATATCTCGAAATATCAAATTACCCAAAAATATTTACGCAAGGAAGGAATATTCTCAAAGCTAAACATAAGAAAACGTTTAACAATTCATCAAATTAAATGCTATTGATATAAGCGGAGTGAACAACAACAGTGCGGAGATGAACAAATATTTGTTGTATAATTGTCTTCCATCCAATCAAATTAGTATCATTTTGTGAGATTTTCTGAGAATTATTCTCGGAGAGAATTTTTTCTTTGAAAACTATTAGCATCAAAATCATTTTTTTTATTTTTATTTCACATAGGCCTACATGGGCACTTATAAAACGTCGACAAAAGATGCACGGTTCGGGTTGGTCGTTTCCTATGGAGAAGAACCGGCAAGAAACTCCATGGTTACTCTTTTAATAAATGGTTTGGTTTACAATATTTCCATGTTACAGCATTAGTACTATGGGGGGACAACGTAGGCCCGACAATAAGTCGTAAGAAACTAAAAAAAAAAGATTATATAATACATAAAAAAGTTAACAATTGTTAACTAACATCTAGAAGGGCTACAATGTACACACATTCGCAAAATAATCGGTAAAAGAATCTATACAAAAGTAAAAAAAATATAACAAGACTAAAGGGGAATGCCCATTTTTGGCCATAAACCGCCCAACAATTTGCTTTTGTTAAAAAAAAACATCTTGATTTATGTTTATTAATCGCGGTATTTATTTATCCAAACAAGATTGCAACATTTTTGCAAAAAATAAAAAGTACCGGAAAGATAAAATGAAATTAGGTAAATCCGGCATCCATTGGTTTTTGGATTAAATAAAAAGTGTTGCCAAATTATTAATTTCGTTCAAAATATAATCGATTCTCTTTTCTCCAATCGATTTTTTATGATGTAATAATTATTATAATGGCAATATTATTCGTTTATTTTCGATAATAAAAACGTGTTATCGTTAAACGTGTGTTGTGCTATATTATGATAATAAAACAAGCGAATTCCTAGTTGATTTACCATAAATTCTTATCATAACAAAAATGCTACTACACAATTCACAGCTGTCATTCTTATTTGTTCTTCAAAATACATTTAAAATTGAATTCGAAAAACTAAAAGAAACAAAATAATATTCTTTTTGGCGCTTTAATTAATTTGTTCGTATTGAATTATAATTCGAACAAAAACTCGATATAGATTTTTATGTCTGATATGTGGCAACATCGAATTTGACATTATAACAGCATGGCGGCTGTCTGTCATAAGTTGGTAATTCAAAATGCGCCATCGTTTGCATTTGTATTATTTTGTATTGTTTTCTTGCGGATTTGTTATCTCACCAACGAATAAGCTTTTAAATGGACTCCGACAACTTTGTTTGTAGGTTTGTATTACAGTAAAATGATAGTTAAAGAACTGTAATTGTGAAAAAAAAAACATTTAATATCTTATCAATCCGGACTTTTTTCTGAACCAATTCCTATACCATTTCATTCATTAGATTACATATAATAATTTCCGTATGCTTTAATTTGTGGGCACCCCGGGCCAAAGTGTCTATGGGCGGTGGGCATTGCCCTTTAACATGTTGCACAAATGTTGTTATCAGTGCTGTAACTATTCTTAGCAAAGGGCTATAAAGCTGATTGTGAACTATTGTAAAAAGTCCAATTAAAAGAAGAAAAACAAAACCAAAAAATAGAAAAAATTAGATTGAGAATACTTAGAGACATCCACATATTTGTGCGGTTTATGAGTTACCAGGGAAGCCGCATGCGCAGAAGGAGCCTAAGCCAATTTTTTTATCTTCAACGTAGTCCTTGATTTTATAATATGCTTTTTTATTAAGGACACGTTTGATGTGATTTTCGAACTTTCCATCGGTCAGTATTCTATAACTGACTTTGGCAACTTGTTATAAAAGCGTATACTGTTTATAAGAAAAGACTTGCTAGTTTTAGTTAATCTGAGTTTAGGTATTACAATTTCGTGCTTACTGCGTGTATTTAAATTATGGAAGTCGTTTCTAGTTTTGAAAAGCCCTCGATTTTTGCATCATCGTGTGGACCTACATAATATAGTCTCCGAACATTTTTATTGTTAGCTACTGCTGGATAAATTTCTATGAAGAATTCATTTGTAGATTGCAATACAGGATCAAAATCAGGCACAATGAAGCATTTCGTTACCATCATCAAGTCTTTTTGTGCTCATCGTTGTGTTTAAAGCTCCTGCAGACCATTTGAAACCTCAGATCAAATAAAAAGTCATGATGGAAGTTGCAAACAACAAAGTGAATCCGGTTCAAAGTAAGCCTTGCCGTATAAATACACAATTATACGCGCACACGAATAACGAAACTACCCCTTAGCTTGTCAGTTGAGCTTTATTATTTGATCTGTAAGCTCGAAGGACAAGCTAAGGCGTAATTTCGTTGTACGTGAGTGCGTGTAATTGTGTATTTGTACGGCAAGGCTTAGTTTGAACCGGCTTCACTTTTTTGTTTGCAACGTTCCATCTTGACTTTTTATTTAATCTGAGTTTGAAACGTCCTGATTCTGATACATTTGTAAGAAGACATTCACACTTTTCTATGAACTCACTCAGTCATCCGTAAAACATAAGGTGTTTTTATTAAAGATTTTTTTTGTTAGTTATATAAGTATGTTTAATTTCCATGTAAAAGTGGGTGAGCCTATTGCATAAACACACACAGACATTTAATTAATCCCATTTTACAGCCCGTTCAACCGATTTTAACTTCTATTGCGTTAGTGATATGATAAATGGCAGCTGTAGTAAAGAGTTAGTTTTGGTAACAGGTTTATGCTTTTTATGCTATCCTTATATTTACGGGATAGAACAAAAAATCTATTAAACGGACTGTACAACAGGTGGTAAAAATGCCTAATGTTAATAAAATGGAGTATACTTACCAATTCTCTTTCCAAATAATTCTAATATGTCATCATCATTAATATGGTCAGTATGTATAATGCTGGCATCCTTTTTATTTCTCGGGAATCCCTGATGCCACTTAAATACTTACATACGAGTATTTACAATTTTAACAAAGTAACGATATTCATTCTTAGATTGTAAATATTTTTTCGTAGGTTCGGGAATATCAGTGAATCAGTAGTTTGTGTTCCTAACGGTTTTTATTTCTTGGGAATACTGGATTTTTAGAGTTCCGTACCCGAAAGGTCCAAACGGAGCTCTCTTGTTCTCTTGTTCTATGTATGTCTTTCTAGGGCGTCTCCTTCCGGCGTTTCAAATTTGGTGATAATGTTTTTTTATTAAGTATACTTTCTTTGGTACGGTACCCTAAATGCAAAGTCCGACACGCACTTGGCTGGTTTTTGCTTGAGTTGTAGGAAAATAACCTACTCATTAACTGTACTTGCACGATTCACAGTTTGGGTTTCAACCTGGACTGTCTACTGAAAGTGCAATCCTAAGCCTCAAGAATACTGTCCAATATTATACGGATCGTAAAACGCCGGTGTATGCTTGTTTCCTGGATCTTTCCAGAGCTTTTGATCTTGTGTCATATGATGTGCTCTGGAGGAAGCTGGGGGACAGGAATGTACCGGCGGAAGTTCTTAAAGTTCTGCAATTTTGGTATGCGAACCAAACTAATCACGTGAAGTGGTCCAACTCTTTCTCCGAGGCATATGGTTTGGAGTGCGGAGTGAGGCAGGGAGGTTTAACGTCTCCCAGGCTCTTCAACCTATATGTAAATGACCTCATGGTCGAGCTCAGCAGCATGCGTGTCGGCTGTTCGGTGGGTGGTACTAATGTTAACAGCATCAGCTATGCAGACGACATGGTGCTGCTGGGCCCGACTGCGGGATCTATTAGGGAGATGCTGAAAGCTTGCGAGGACTACGCGGCTGCGCACGGGCTCGTATATAATGTTAAGAAATGTGAGTACATGGTCTTTGGGGTCGCCGGTAAGTGTACAGATTATTCACCTAACCTTACCCTAAATGGCTTGAGCATAAAAAGAGTGAACCAATTTAAATATCTGGGACACATACTTACCGACGACCTGAAAGATAATGTGGATATTGAGAGGGAGCGCAGGGCATTGGCGGTCCGCGGTAATATGTTGGCTCGTAGATTCTCCCGCTGTGCAGACCAGGTCAAAATAACACTTTTCAAGGCATATTGTCAGGGTCTGTACGCGGGGGGTCTATGGACCAGTTACACCAAAAGGTCGCTAGATGTCCTGCGCGTCCAATATAATAATATTTTTAGGATGCTCTTGCGGCTGCCCCGGTTCTGTAGCGCGTCAGAGATGTTTACACTGAATCGTACTGACGGCTTCCACGCAATCGTGCGGAAGAAGATAGCGTCGCTGGCAGCTAGAACTCGGGCCAGTGGTAATAGCATCCTAAAAACAGTGTCCGAGCGAGTGTTTTCCCCTTTTATGAGGCATTTTGTGGAGAGGATGACCGAGTAAAAACTTGCTCATCTTCTGTGCAAAGTGCTTCTCAACCTTATTGTTATTATTTACTAACACTAGGTATAAGGTATGTTACTAACACTATGGATTTCTGTTATCCGAATTTTTAAATAAATAAAATAAATAAAAAATAAAAAAACATTACGCTATTCGCATAACTCAACAAAATAGCACCGCTGATAGTTTTCACGATTTTAGAGTTGGTGCCAAAGGTGTTTATATATATAAGTAATTTTACCTTTTAAAAAGATGTCCAATGAAATAACCGTCACCTTGCACTTATATAATTATGATCTTAGTACCTACGGTAGTCGGTACCCATCATTCTTCCCATGGCCCAGATTTTGTGTATATTAGATAATTATGGTATATTATAAGTGTTACTCGTAAATATGAATAAAATGAACACCTATTTTCTAGCTATTACCTCTATGAAATTTAATTTCCACTTATGTATTGTGTGTTAAATACAAAACATTTGGCGTTGAATATTGTGGTGAATGTTTATTAATGTCCATGTCATTGTTCGGGCGTAATAATAATATTTCATAGTAAATGCATACGCGCAATGTAAATGTATACGCACGGTTGGCGCAGTGGTTGAGCGATTGACTGCTGCGCTGCGTGTCGCGGGTTCGATTCCCGCACGGTACAAATATTTGTATGACCTACAGATAGTTGTTCCGGCTCTGGGTGTTTGTGTATGTGAGTTTATATGTTTGTAAACGCACCCACGATACAGGAAGAAATTCCTAGTGTGGGGCAACGTTTTTTAAAAAAAAAAAAAAAAAAAAAAAAAAAAAAAAAAAAAAAAAAACAAGGAAATAATATGTTGGTATTAATTATCTCCAATAGTGCCCTGGGCTTTACAGCTCGATTTTCCAAGCAGATCTGTTAATCAGACCAGAAAACCAATAAACACAATTTCTAGAATCATCCATATTTCCTTAACAGGCTGTGTGATCTTTGTTCCATACTAATATAATAAATAGGAAAGTAACCCTCCGTCTGTCTTTTACCTTTTCACGCAAAAACCGCTGAACTGATTCAGATGAAATTTGGTATGAAATGGAAAAAGTCTCTCACTTCGGTCCTCCTGCCTCACCGGCCTCTGTCCAGCTCGTCCCTTACGACCGTGTAGAGTTTGGATGACGACGAGTCTTTCACTTGACCGGTCCATCTTGTTGGTGAACGACTGTGCGATCCTTTGCCTTCGGTCGGTGTTCCCAATCACAATCAGTGCTTCCAAATTCTCGTCGCCTATGCGCAATAGTAAGGTAAAATACGCACAATATCTCTGGAATTACTGAACAGATCATGAAATTTGTTTGTGTCATAGGCTATTTGTGTATTAAAAAAAATGCACAATTTCTGCAAGATACCTACATCATGGAAGCAACTAAGCGGTGAGAAGCTAAAACCTGCCCGTTCTTCTTCTTCCTGCCCTTGTCCCATGTTACTTGAGGTCGGCGCAACACGTTTTCTTCTTCCACACCGTCCTGTCCCCCTCACACAGTCCATCCATTTTTCTTTGGCCTTCCTCTCCCTCTCAATCCACCCACATTTCTATTTATAACTCTTTTAGTAACATGTGTTTCATCCCTCCTCATCACATGACCAAAACCAGGATCCCGTTCATTAAAAGTGTATTTATGTGTTCAAAAGACTAGGTTTTTGCATCAGTTTCCTTGAATGAACATATCACTTGAACTCTGGCTTGCCCCAAAAGTACTATAATTCTGAGAAATTGTATCTACTAGTAAATATTATTTGGCTTTACTTATCTCTGTTTTTGCCTAACACCAACGCAGTTTTTTATTAATTTGATAAGTAAATAGGTACGTACGTCTTTGCTACGAAAAAATGTCTCATGAGTATTTCACAAGATTGGCTAATCGGCATTTGAAAATATTAATTATCGCTGTTTAGACAGTTAACTAGTATCTTTTAGAGATACTTTTTCTTGATATGTTTCAATTATGAGATTGGTGACAATATTTGAACATCAGTCGCTCTTAGTTTAAAATAAAGTTTCACCTTTAACTTTACAAAATACTAGCCCGTTACTGCAAGGCAAAGACCTCTTCTTTAGCTGAGAAGATACGAGCATGCATCACCACGCTTGCTCAATAAGGGTTGGCGATTTTAACTCATGTATATAGAAAGTTAATAAACACAAGAAAATAAAAAGGATTATCATTTACTATACACTAACTGCAGCCCGCGGCTCCGCCCGCGTGGTATTAGTACTTCGAACAATATCTTTACAAATTATAACCTACTAGCTGACCCCCGGGGCTTCGCTCCCGTCATCTGGCTACCTAACTACCCTGCCTACCCTACCTACCCTACCCTACTTACTTACCTACTAATTTTTATCTATCATCAATACTTTTCTCAGCGCACGCCAAAGAAAAAACTTTATAGGCAACATTTTGCTACCTTGGGTTACATTATTGCAATTTTCATAAGAAACTCAATTTTTTTTTAAATATATTATAGCCTATGACATTCAGGAATAAAGTAGCTTTCTACTGGTGAAAGAATTTTCAAAATCGTTTCGGTACTCGTAGATCCAGAGATTACCCCTTACAACGTCACAAACTTTACCTCTTTATAATAAACTGCCGAGCAATGAAAAAGTTCCACCCACAAAATACAAAATAATAATAATATAATTTATTAAATTCATATTTACGTTTTTAGTTGGAAATATTCTGATGCGTTGTTAAATGTACTATTATGTTGCAGACGGCGTCATTAAGCTAGCCTTTCCCGTTTAGAAATAATTTGGTACTATGTCACTGGAACTTTTTCATTGCTCGCGAATGTATAAGTATAGATGTTACTCTGATTTACTCTGAGTTTTTGTTTGAAAGGGTAACAAACCATACTCAAAAACTTTCACGTTTATGATAGAAGTAGGATATAGTTATAGGTAGCTACCTACTTATTTACGTAAGTCGTTAACATGTCGTTTAAAATACATTTATGCTCTTACTAAGATAAGGATAAAAAAAAAAGTCACGCACTAGTTTTGGATATACCCGCCTTCTCACGCAAAGATGGCGACCTTATCAAATTGATTAATTTTTGTTCTTATTTTTGTGTCGTTAGAGTTACCATTTCGAAATATAAAAGGTCCTGATAAAAAGCTGGACTTAAAAAAAAAGTCCGGACATTAATTTAGTTACAACAAGTTAAATTTCAAAATTAAAAAAACACCCGACATATTTATCTTGACTTTACCGATTTTTTTCAAACATAGCTAAGAACACTCGACACAATCACCTTTCCAACAAAAAAAACTAAATCAAAATCGGTTCATCCGTTGAGGCGCTATGATGCCACAGACAGACACACAGATACACAGACACACAGATACACAGCAACACATCTCAAACTTATAACACCCCTCTTTTTCCGTCGGGGGTTAAAAATAATAAGTTTAGAAACTAAAACTCGACTACAAAGAAATTGCGATCGGAAAAGTATGAAACAAGAAAAAATTCTTAGCGGATAGCCGTGGTCGTATGAAAAAAAACAAAATTTTGCCTCCCATGCGATAAATTCGGACTAAGTCCGGACAGGAGGCCAAATGTCGCACATGTCCGGACAAATCTAGTCAAACGGTAACCCTAGTCGCGGTACATTTTAATTATACTGTAGGTGGTGGAGGTCGTTCAGGTCATATAGGGCACTCCAACAAATATAACATAGTCTGAACCGGAGCACCACAGTCGCACTGTATTTTTGATAGATCAATTACCTCCCACTTCACCCTTTTTACATTAGCAATTAGCAGAGAACAGATAAGTCAAAACAGTGATTAATTGGAACCATGTTTACTCGTACCGTACGTTATACCTACACGTTCTAAAGATCTAAAACGTGCTTCACTTATCTTGGTATCGGCGTCACTTCCTTGTGCCTCGACCCTATGACCTCCTGGTACATAATGATGCCGAGAATTTGATAGAAATGGCATTTTAATGAGATGTTCGTTCATTCAGATTGTGAGCTATAAAATATGATTGTGATTTCGTCTCGTTATGTTCATTGAATGGCAGTTATATCTTCTGACAAGGAGTTGGTTCTATTTTCTGGTTGTTTATTGTTATGAACCTTAATTATAATACAAGACAATTATAAACAAGAGCTGTTAAGCTTGCCTTGTTAGTAGTATGTAGGGGTTAAATCTTGCAACTGAATTTTAAAACAGTTATAATACCCAACGGAAAGATCTGAATTTGGTTTGGATGACAATCCACAATACATCAAAGTTTAATAGAAGCTTTTTTTTTAGTTTATTTATTTATTCGTATATCCTAGCATTGGAACGCCTTAAAGCAATTACACCAATGGAGCACTAAATTGTTATGAACTATAAGTTCAGGTTTCCTAGCGATGTTTTCCTTCACCGTTGTCAGCAATTGCCAAGATAAACTTAGAAAGTAGGTACGTACTTACGTAGGCCCGGATTTGAACACACGACCTCAAGCCCGAGAGGCGAGGTCTTTAGCCACTGGCCACCACGACATCTCTTTCTTATTCATTAGAGTGCTATTCTGTGAAACCGTGTTTCGTTTCTTACCATCGAACTAATTTTAACCTTTGTGAAAATAATTTCATTGGGTAATCTTCTACTCACGCCAGAACGGCTGAACGGATTTGGATGTAATTTGGCACAGAGATAGATTATGGTCTTGAATAGCACATTGGCTACATTTTATTCCGGGAAAAATGTACAGCTCCCGTGGGAGAATTGCTGACTTTCACGCGGACAAAAGCTAGTTTATGCATATTTATGCAGTAGAGACATATCTTTCTACACATTGCATAAAGATTTTCTCTCCAAAGGTCACAAGGTCAGACAGTGTCTGGCGCCAGTTGATGATTGATCTTATGTGACCTGATGAGTGATGACCTAGTGACGGGTAGTCATCAAAGAAAACAACCCGTGTCTATCGATATAACACAAGGTAAGCAAAATAGGACTTAGCCCGAGATCAAAATGTCACTTAGCACGTGCTTTGCCGAAGCATTATTTATGTCACTGTTGCACATCTGTTAAATTACAGCTGCAGTATAGAGACGGTAACATAGTAAAGCTATATTAATCTACCTAGCCTCTGCCCAGCTAACTCACTACTCAGGGATCAGCTGCCAGTGTAACCGGAGGCAGCGGAATCCAGCATTTTTGATGAAGCGACTGTATTTCTGCTAGTAACTGGGCAAGACTGGTATCAGCTTTTTCAGGCGTCACACTACCTGTAACTACTGTAAAAGATGTGCAAATGACGGCCGAGGCAAAATAAGTTTGACTACTTTTTTAAGTCGACCGTTTTTCTTCTGTAGAGAGCGTTTGCCCGCCGACCTAGAAAAAGTTTGCTAGCTGACTAGTGTTTAAAATCTGTAGTTGAAAACCAGTTAGTGAAATATATAGTGAAAGTGGATTGTAGTTGCAAGGATCGATCTTCAAGGTTAAGCAGTCGAGGTCGATCCGTGGATGGGTGATCGTCCATTACATACTCCTGCGTGCCTCGGTTAAGTACATTTAACTGTTGGTCCCGGCTCAATTGGCATTTGTAGATCTTGAACAGGAGGCGTTACGGATACTCAGAAGCCAGATAATCTGGCAACGTATATATGCTACCCAGTTACTGGGGTCTGCTCCCTATCTCCGTCAACGAATTTACGGGCCCCGTCCAAAAGTACTCCGAAACTTCGGAGTGAAAAAAAACAAGTGATAAGTAAAATTTTCGGACGGGTAAAAATACCACGGGAGTTGGTACAACTGTCAAATTGTGTTTTCGTTCATTCTTAGTTCGGGCCTCGAACGAATCATCCGTCCGTAGGTGATACGGAGTAGAAAACGCCCGCTACGAAACTACGGACTTCGTGCTTAGGGACTAGACCTCCTGGTTTGTAAAAAGCAGAGCTTCATGTAACATACATATATATATAATACCAGTGGTATTCAGCTGCACCCAATGTAGTTGGGCAGATTGATACATCTAAAAATAAAAGTATGACATAAGAAACGGCTTCAATAACAATTTTATCAGTTATATTGCAGTAACATTAAGACCTTGATTACGAATGTGCGTCGGTTATCAACAGAAAGGTAATTAATATTGATTACCATGTTCCATTTAATAACAGAACATCACTTTAAATAATTAGAAAACGGATGGGTACATAACAACATGTGATGTCTATGTTAGTTATTAGGTATATAAACTTTGAAAGATAATAATTAAACTCAAATACCTGCTTAGAAAATAAGCTTAGCCTAAGCTTTGTTTTTTTTAAAGCTATATTGTGGTCGACGGTGAAGCACGCTTGCCTAGAAGTAACCTATTCACTCTTGACTTAAAGACCCAGGTTGTAACTGTCGGGAAACACAGATTCCGGCGGGGAATTCCTCTCCTTATTTAGCGCCTCTAAAAAAGGAGAGGAATTCCCCGTCGTCTCAATTTTGAACTCCTATTCTCAAACTGGAAGGAGAGAAAAGCATTGGTCCTGCATTGGGATAACGTAGACTCATATAATCATATTAATGTGCTGAAACTGGGAACTACTGGGATACCTATAGAAACAAAAAGCAACGTGGATAACTAGAAAACTGTACATAATTTTGAGTATTAAAAGCATGGGTCTTCGCTAAGACTAATATATTTATGGTCTGGCGATGGTTTGGTCATGTGGCAAACAAGGAGGTAAAACTCTACGTGCTCTAGAATTTCAGTTTAAGAAACACTACCAGGTTTGAGCCTTAAATGCCCGAGAGGATGACCTGTCCTGGTTCATTCACAATCAGGCTATCTGCCACGCCAGAGAAGGAAAAGAACCTTCAAAAATTGCAATGCCAACTTGTTCTTCTTTTCATATCGATGACCTCAAATTTTAACCCCCGACGGAAAAACAGGAGTATAATATAACGTGTGTACCTGTGTGTTTGTGTCTATGTGTATCTGTCTGTGGCATCATAGCTCCTAAACGGATGAACCGATTTTGATTTCGTGTTCAGTAGATAGTCGATCGAAGCGTATCTACTACTATATACATTATGTAGCATGAAATAAAAAAATGTGTCGGGGGTTTTTAAAGTGTCTCAACTATTTGCACACAAATGGCTGTCATTACCTTTCCACACTGCCCTTTGAAACATACATATAAGACCGTCAAACTCATAAACTAACAACATAAGTTCAAGGTCATCAACATAAAACGGTCTCCAACACAGGAAGGTAAATGATCGTCCCTCCATCATTCGAGGGTAGGCAGACAACTCTCTAATGAGTTACAAACACAATCACTTGGAATTTGCGCGATTGTTTGCCAAGTTGTGGGTAGCCTTGTCAACAAGGATAGAGGGAACGTGGGAACGCTCGTTTGATCTTAAGTTGTTTATGGTTGGGTGGTAACGTGAACTCTTGAATGGTTATGTGAGCCTAGTATTTTGGTAAGTGTTGGTGTTTTGATATACGAGATTTGAATTAGTCTTTTGATAAATTTATTTGGAAAGAGGCTTGGTAACACGTTAAGCGTCCAATGCTGCACATAGATCTCCCACGTGCCTCTCTAAATCAAACAGGCTTGTGCTTCTAGCATCCAGGTTATGAATTATTGATTAAATCTGGATTTATTTAAAAATCCGATGTAATTTGGTTGCTGCAATATAACAAAAAACAAAAGTCGAAAACCGGAAAAGGTACTAGGATTGCTCTTTATTGTGAAAAGCTGAGTACAATATGACAAACCAACCCCTATTTAACACTCCATTGATCCAAGCGTCACGTCCTATACACACTGAAGAAAAAAAGACAGTATCCTAAACTAGGTACGTAGGTCGTAGACAAATAAAAAGTAACAAAACAACACTGAAGGCACGGTTTACACGTCACACAACCTCGTAAAACAATAAAGGTGGGGCTACAAACACACCTACCCTCGGGGTAGGTACAGTCAACAAAGGAGTTAGTTAAACGGGCAGAAATATCCCTTTGTCCAGTAGAGTGCCACTATTAATTATCGCCGTCCGTAGGTATGTTGGTCACGAGGGTTTTCTCCAGCTTGGTACTATGTTATCTTGTAGGTATACCTCGTGTAAATTGAAAATTTAATTCTGATTTTGTGTCTTGTGCTGTGTCTTTTGTGTGCACTAAATAAATGTCTTATCTATCTATCATGACAAATAACAATAATAATTTAAACAACATAATTATATAAGGAATATCTAATAGTTTTGAGGATTGGAAATTAATGTGTAAGTTCGATTTGTGTGTGATAACGATGAAAGCTTAAATGACTTTTCCATACTTCTTCTTTTTCTATAAGCAATTATTTCTGTTTAACATACTGAAAACTTAGTCTAAAAGCATCGCTGACTTAAGCTGCCTGTACACTAATCTCTTTGTACGACTATACCTGAAGGCGGACACACAGAGGGAGCACACACGACTCGCCCTCCAGTGACAACACTCTGTATAAGGACTGGAATACGTCAAGCGTTGCGACTGAGTCGGCTTCCTTTGTTTGAAGTGCGTTTTTTATTTTATTCGCTTTAGTTGCATTTTATTGTTTTAGAAAGTAAAGTTATTGGTAAAGCATTTGCTGGTTTGCAGGATTGGACATGGTCGTAATTTTCAGAGGTCTGGCTGACTGAATGTTTGATAGGCCACTGAGACAATTGATCTGGAACACCCAAAACCATATAAATCGCATACAAAACCTATGTATGTATTTACTTTTATTTTCCAGACTAATGGGGTGGTCAACTAAACTCGAAAATAATGAAAAATATTTTCATCGTAAATCTGTATTGTGATATTGTCATAACTTCAATACATCATGACAACAATAATTTTGGAGACCATTCAAGATAAGTAATTGTACTCCAAGTTGTCATCATTACAAAATGAAAATATAGGTACAGCGCATTTGTTAAACAATACTAAATGGTAAAACTCTCAACGCGAATATTTAGTAATGAAAGTGACTTGTTGTAATTACGCTAAATGTTCCCGTCATGAGTTATGACATACCTAGTTGTAATGATGCAAATTGTATTCTAGTGGCGAATACACCAATAAAGTGTACTTATACTTACATACTTGATAAAAAAAATAGTTTCTTTAAAAACTATTTTTTTATCAAGTATATTATGGTCACGAAATTAGGGTTCAAAGGAAAGGAAAGCATTTTTGTGATGTTAATATAGTTATTTTTTTAACGAAAACTGTTGAATGATTTATGTGGATTTGACTTCTCACTCAAAAGACACTTAAAATGCTACGATTGCTGGCCGTAGAAAAATTTCGTAGTAGAAAAAGAAAACTATTAAGAACAAAAGCCACGAACTAAAAAAAAGAACCCCTTCCCAAAGATATGATACACTTTAATGACCACAATATCGAAAAAATAAATAAAAAAGAACTGAAAGAAAATTTACGCGTAGCACATAAAAGGCTGTAGCCTCGTAGCAGTATCCGTAGCAGAAGTGCTACGACGTAGCACCATCGTAGCAACTGAAAGTGTCCATCCGCGTTAACATGGCTACAACTTTTTATTACAATGCTGCTTTAAACATTAAACTGTTTTTACTTCAAAGCTTTATGACGTCACTTACAGTAAAAAAATAGTACGCTTTGTTTGACATTACATAACATCACGCCTGTATCGCCGAAGGGGAGGGCAGAGGTGCTAGTTATAAATTTATTTATTCATTCAGTTACAAAACTTTTTGTCAGTTATATTGAGTTTGGATAGACTTCTTTAAATCTGGAAAGAGGACTCCGAAGTCAAGTTTGTGACAACTGCGCCAAACATACACACCACTTTTTTCCGCACGTAAAACTGAAGCAACTACCAATACTCTTAATTAAGTACCCATCAATATTATCTCAGTATTAAAACGATATTCCCACTTAAAAAGCCCAGTATTTTATTTAAAACCTTAATTGGATTATTGAACATTTTAATTCCGGACTCTGGAAAGCTATCAAACGATATGGTCAATAAATGTAATACCTTTAAAGGCCTGTGGAGCACGTTCGACCTGTTTACCTTGCCTGTAACTGTGTTTATTAATTTTACTTTATTATGTTTGTCTTTTTGAAGTAATCTCCCTTTGGTAAACTTGTTTTTTTAGCATTCATTTTTGGTGATTGAATTGTATATATTCAGAATGTTTTAGATTTATCGCTGTTTTGGTTAGTGGAATGTTCTAATCTGTCACTGGAATTGTTTATACGGTGTACGAGCTGCTGCCAGCGACTTCACCCGCGTGAAAGCCGAAATTTATCCTGAGGCAACATATTCCCGAGATAAAAAGTATCCTATGTTATCCTATTCCTGAATATAATCTATCTCTGTGTCAAATTTAATTCTGATCCGTCCAGCCAGCAAATTTAATTTTGAACTTGAATAAGTAACAAACACACTCACAAACATTTGCCTTAATAATATTAGTGTGATTTCCATGATTTATAAGTATGGTTTTAGTTAATTTGTACCAATATTGTTGTTATAAAATGCTACCAAAAGTAATTCAGCGACTGGTTTTTACTTAACCTTACCTACTTTGTGCTGGGCAAAGATTTCACCCACTTTTAACTGATGAATTAAAATTATCAATCAGGCGTTGTTTTACACAAGTATATATAAATAAAGTCTGTAGTTGGGTCACAGACTATCCACAATCAGTTAACTAACACATCAATCCAAAACTTTCAGTAGGTTCGCCAACTTGAGAATAGTTTCTGATACAAATCTATTGGGTAACAAATGCCTCGTTAAATGAACAGACTTCAATTTTAATAACCTATTTGTTTTTTTTTTATATCAGTGATTGTTTTTGCCATCAAATAATCTAAACGACTACACAATCATGAACTAGAATACTTTATCTAACCACAAGCTATATACAAGCAGTTTACCCATCAATCTAAACTTGAGTATAGTTTCCGCTACAAATCTATCGGGCAACAAACGCGTTGGCAAATGAACTCGTGACTCATAAACTGAAAAAGAAAGATATATTTTGTGCCCCTATGTTTTCCTTTTTTCATATATAGTTGTCAAATTCGTATACTAGGTCTCTGTTGATAGCGCAATTTAGAGCATATTTTGAGGGTCCTAATACATCTAAAGATAATGTATCATCAAAAAGAGAAACTTAGGGGAACAGCATATATCGTTCTTTTTCAGTTTATAGAATATCATTTAAATTGGTCTAATATTGGATGAGGAAATAGGCGAGAGCCAAATCTCGAATTATGACTTTTTACTTAGGAAATTCAGTCGGTTTTCTGTGACCGTATTTCCTCTTAACAGCCTCGGTTTAATAATGTATCAAAAACATTTTATTGTTCTCTATTGGTTCGTCTTTCAGCCAACTAAATATATATTCTAAACAAATGAACATAACTTCAATATCATGATTTATAATACTTTATCTAACCAAAAGCTAAGCAGTTCACCCATCAATCCAAACTTGAGAA
Organism: Orthosia cruda; assembly: GCA_964057195.1. Classification (NCBI taxonomy): domain Eukaryota; kingdom Metazoa; phylum Arthropoda; class Insecta; order Lepidoptera; family Noctuidae; genus Orthosia; species Orthosia cruda. Next base: position 6,651,342 of record OZ059832.1, on the reverse strand, counting down.
TAGTTTCCGCTACAAATCTATCGGGTAACAAACGCGTCGCCAAATGAACTCGTGACTCTTAACAGCCTCAGTTTAATCATGTATCAAGAACATTTTATTACTTTCTATTAGTTTTTCTTTCCGCCAACCAAATATATTATAAAGAAATGAACATAACTTTAATATCATGAACGATAATACTTTATCAAGCCACAAGCTATGTACAAGCAGTTTACCCATCAATACAAACTTGAGAATAGTTTCCGCTACAAATCTATCGGGTAACAAACGCGTCGCCAAATGAACTCGTAACTCTTAACAGCCTCAGTTTAATCATGTATCAAGACCATTTTATTGCTTTCTATTCGTTTTTCTTTCAGCCAACCAAATATATTCTAAACAAATGAACATAACTTAAATATCATGAACGATAATACTTTATCTAGCCACAAGCTATGTACTAGCAGTTTACACATCAATCCAAACTTGAGAATAGTTTCCGCTACAAATCTATCGGGTAACAAATGCCTCGGCAAATGAACTCGTGGAGTCGTGCCTGTAATAGGCTTCGCTGTAACCTTGCTGCCGACCGTTTGTTATGGCTTCAGCTTGCTCTGACGTAAGCCTGTGTGGGGCGGTGGTTTTTATAGTATGTGATTTGAATATTTTCTCATAATCATAATTATTTTATTTAACTTACACAGTAATGACATATTTACATTAACATGGTGAAAATTAAATCTCTGACAATTTATCAGTGTGTCCCATATTATGGAAGAATTTGTATCTTAATGACCTAGACATTACGTATACATACACACAGTTTCACACAGCACACACACAGAATTAATGATTTTCCGAAATTCTGTATTGTAAGTCTTGTTTTCTGAATTGAGAATTTGGAGTTAAGAACATGATTAACCCTACTAGGTTTCAGACTAGGTTTTCAGGATAGAGTTTGAAAAATACTAAACTTCAAATTCTAACTCACAAAACGGGGGTATATCTTGGAGACTGCTGTTTGGTATGAAGATAAGTTTGTCTCTTCAAAAAATGTTTATTTATATGAATATTGGTGTCTTTTTTAGGGTATACTAATCAAGATAATACGAATTTTAAACAAAGTAAACCAAGTCTAGAATTTTACTCAAACAAATTCTCTAATGGGCCTTTGGAAGTGCCTAAGTTGTCAACATCATAACGAAGTTTTTATGTTAGTTACTTTAAAACAATTTTTAATTAGAGAAATTAAGTTAATTTTCCGTTTTCCGTTCACTGTTTCGATCTTTATCTCAAAAAGGACAAAATATAAAGCTTTTACATTTCAATTTACTTTAAAATTATCTTTTCGCGGTGTCCACCGTTAAATATATTACTGGGGAAATCTTTATTTAATTCCAGTCAGTTTGTTCATGATTATCATAAAGCATTGTAACCCCTTGTGGCTGAATTTTAAATTACACTTACATTGTAAAGGTATCGTTAATGCATATTTATGAATGGGGGAAAAATCTCGACACACAGTCATTAGTAAAGCATTACTTTGGCCGGAGTGTAAGTTATAAGCGATTAACGGGCAATACTTTGTTTTTAGTTTATTTTATAAGCTCCGTGGAGAGTTCGACTAGCACTTAGCAGGTTTTCACGACTGATTTAAAATCAGTCATGATTTCATGAAGCAAAAGTCATACCAAATTGCAAGGGGTTTCATTACGAAAATTT